>LOEQ01008926.1:29044-48753 GCA_001685075.1 Bramus lutescens | reverse complement strand
TGCTGGTGGGAATGCAAGCTGATATAGTCCCTTTAGATATTAGTGTGGCTATTTCTCAGAAAATTAGGCAACAACCTTCCTCAAGACCTAATAATACCACTTTTGGGTATATATCCAAAGGATGTTCCATTGTGCCACAAGGACATGTGTTCAACTATGTTCACAGCAGAATTGTCTGCCATAGCCTGAACCTGGAAACAACCTAAATGCCCCTCAACCAAAGAATGGGTAAGAAAAATGTGGAACGTTTTACACAATGGAGTACTACACATCAGAAAAAGATAACGACATCTTGATTTTTACAGGAAAATGGATGGAGCTAGAAAACATCATTTTGAGTGATGTAACCCAGACACAGAAAGACAATTATCACATGTATTCACTCATAAGTTGTTTTTAAACAGAAAGCAAAGAAAACCAGCCTACAAATCACAATCCCAGAGAACTTAAACAACAATGAGGACCCCAAGAGGGACATTCATAGATCTAATCTACAAGAAGTAGAAAAAGACAAGGTCTCCTGAGTAAATTGGGAGCATGAGGACCTCAGGGGAGGGTTGAAGGGAGGGGAGAGGTAGGGAGGGGAGCACAGAAAAATGTACAGCCCAATAAAAAAAGATAGTAAAATACAACTTCCCTGACTGCCAAAGATATTTTAAATTTATTAGGAGGAGTATATGGGGAACATTGTGTGAAGACCAGAGGGAAATTTGTGGGAATCAGTTCTCTCTTTCCAGTATATGGGTCACAGGAATCAAATTCTGGCTTCAGACTTTGTAGCCAGCACCTTCACCTGCTGAGCCATCTCACACCCCACACCAAAGATGCTTTGCTCCTTGTAGATTACTGTTTTTAAAAATCCTCACAGTCTTACAGTCACAATGGCACACAAGAGTACAATGTTCAACCTCTCTTCTAAGAGTCTGAGTAATACTAACTGCTAATATTTCCCATTTCAATGTTGCATCTCTCTGCTTTCCTGACTGCAATTGCTTAAGGATCTTTCATTCCACTGTGGTAAGGAAGATGTGGTGTTGACGTGACTCTCGCTATGATTACAAACTGTCAGTCGCGGTGCAAATGCAACCAGGAAGCAGAGAGATGAATGTTGGTGCCCACTCTGCTTCTGTCTCTCCCTTTATTCATGTTGGGACCCTGGCCCATGGAATGGTGCCATACATACTTATCCTAATCTTTTACCCATTGTCAGACTTCTCTGGAGATTGCCTTAAGAATAATCTTCATATGTGTGCCTACTAGGTGATTAAAAGTCTTGAACTGATAACAAAGTTTAACTATCACATAGTACAGTAAATAAAATATAAAAGCAGAAGGAACCCTCTATCCAAATGGAAAAAACATGATAGTATGAAAGTTTCAACCTTTTATTCTGAATTGTGTTGGGCTGAAATAACTTCCTGTGAGGTCATCCACAGAAGAATGTGTTTGATAGACAGGAAAGAGAATTCTCGAGTTCCAGAGTGGTTGGGCCCAGACGCATCAATTACCAGGACTCGTAAACTGATTCAACAAGTCAGTGAAGATCCTTGCAAGAACAGAGTAGTGATTGATTTTTCTCTTTAAGAAATACCATTTGGTTGTGATACAATATTTGGAAAGCTAAAAAAAATAAAATAATAAAAAACAAAATTTAAAATACCTTTATGGTAACATTTTGAAATTATAGTATATGGTGCTGTTTGAATCTGGGCTTTTTCCACTAACTAATATTTTGAAGAACTTTCCCCCGTGTATTATTTTTAAAAGAAGTTTCCTCTTTTGGAAATACTGCCTTATGATATGATGCTATATTAATACACTGTATCATTCTTAATGGATCAGGACCACTCTTAAATACCTCTGGCTTTGCAACAAAGAGTAAAAAAGCATCTGTGGTTTCCAAATCTGGCTAAACTGAAGGTCATTATTAATGGAGAACCATCAAAAACCTACTTAGTCAAATCATGAATGAGCCTCAAGGTCCTTGAAAGTTAATGGAAAACATATATCATTCTTTGTTATTTCCATTTCTGTTCTGAACATCCACAAACAAATCACAGAATTAGGACACGAGTTGACATATGTGTCCTTCTGTACAGAAAGAAAATATCTTAACAGTTTTATTAAAGCAATGTGATGCTCAGTTTTAATGGTAAAGGACAGATTCTGTAATCATCAGGCGTATGCATCCCCTGGCATGCCTGAGGGAAAGACTGGAAGAACCACTGTCATTGCAGGCAGGACCGTTCCCTAGGCAGACTACATAAAGGGGAGAAAATGAGCTGACCACCGGCAAGAGTACATCTGTCCTCCCTGTTTCCCAAGTCTGAGTGCAATGTGACCAGAGCTGCTGCTGGGATTTTCTTGCTATGATGGACGGTAACCTGGAACTGGGAGCTAGAGAAACCCTTTTGTACTTACATGTTTATATCAGCGATTTCACCACAGCAACATGGGTGAAAATAGAGTAAGACAGACTAGCAGTTTTAACCCCAAACTTTCTTAAGAGACAGCAACTTATTTTGTATTGATCCTAGCTGTTTTCCCATAGTGGCTTACACTGCTGTAAGCAAATGAAGTCACTGGAATGTGACAAATCTTCCTTAGTGACATCAACCTCCTTCATTTTTGTTTTCTTTCCTAGCAAAAAGCACATACTTCATGGGTTGGGCAGAGTCACCCAACTCTGGGGTCTATGGCATATGTAGGTTTCTTACGTTCTGTTTTTGTCTCACATAAATCCAGACAGCATGGTGATACATTCTTGTGATACTAGGTTGAGGTTGAGGCATCAGGATGGTTGGATTGGACTACAAAACTAGCATATCTTGAAAGTGGGAAAAATAGTCCCAGTGATCATTTCTCAAATGTGGTTAATGTCCACACTGAATAATTAATGTTTTTTTCAAGTTAGTAGTGATAATATCATCAACAACTCCTAGATAAAATTAATGAGGAATTAAATAACAATATATTATCCTTGAATACTGTGTTAGCAATGCGATATATTTGATTTATGATTTAAGTGGAATAAAATATCATTTCTATCTTCATGTGGAGAATAAGAAACATATTTATAGATAGAACAGGTCAATAAAAGGCTATATGTAAATCTAACCAGAAATACATTTATATAATAGAATGATGATTCATTTAATGCTCTAAACGATAATCCTCTATATCTTATAAAGATATATAAATATAAGTATAAACATATAGAGACAGACACAACCGTAAAAAATTGAGTGTGTTGTCATAAACCAAAATTATATTGTTTTATGTACATTATGCTCTTTTAATTTAGTAACCTAAGGAACATTACTCTATTTTTCATTCTTTGTTGAAGAAGCCAAAGGTTGTCATTGATATTACATACAGCACATCTAAAACTAGAGTATGATCTCACTGTAGAGTCGCTCCTTTGCTGATGCTGTTGGTGACAACATGGATACTGTAATTAACCCCATCATTCTATCCTCACAATTTATTACACAATTAACATTTATTTTCTGTGTGTGTATGATTTATGTTGCATGTATGTACACACAAGCATATATTATATACGTGCATCTGTGGCACCATGAGACTGATTTAATAAACAAATGTTATTTAATTGCTGATGTTTAGTTAATTGTTTTTATTTTCTTTGTGAATTTCCTCATCTATTTCACGCATTTCTTGTAGGAATGCTAATCAAAGGTTCCTGGTATTCTTTATACAAGAACAGAAATTAGAACTGAACTAGTACAATATTTCTCCAAGAAATATGAATCTTAATAACATACATAAAAGATGTGCACTTGAATGTAGTTTGAATTCAAACATTTGGTGAGAAACGTCCAATTCTTTTTATGGCCATTGATGTTCCCCAAGATGCACATTGACTCAATTGTTTCCTTTTATGCTGTGTAATGCAGTATAATTGTTTTCCATTGTTTCTTTTAAACAAAATTATTTTCAATTAGTTATCCTGATATATGTTGCCTTTATTTATTTTACTCTTCTCCAGTTGACAAACGACATAACTAACATTCAGAACTAACATTACTGCAGTAGAATTTGGGTTAGAAAACTATAAATACTCAGTTATTTTTGGCTCCCTGAACTTCATCTCCAATCTTGTTCAGAATGTCTATCACAGAGCTTAAGAATTCATACATTAAGGAGACTAGTGAACTCTGTAGTTGTGCCCAATTTATACCAGAAGCAAGTATAATATAATCTTTAGAATCAGTTCATGTGCTCATAACTGCTGTCACTTATATATACTGTAACCGAGGTTTGAAGATCATCTATAGTGCCAGACACAAACAGGGACTCTTTGAAACCAATAGGTTACAGGGTGAAGCCCAAATGGCCAGGAAGGCTGGAAATTATGAGATTCTAAAAATGAGAATTTACCAATCAGTGAGTGCGGAAATGACTTCATTTTAAAATCTCAATTATGGATATTTCAGTACATATTGGTATCAAAGGTGATGTTTTAAGGTATACTTGCAAGAATAATTCCACTGAAGCACACCAGACTGGGGTAACAACTTAATCTTACATGCACAAAGAAAGATGTATAGAATCCTATCCCTTCATTTCCATCATTGTCAGGTATTATAGGAGGCCGGATTTGTTCCCAGCTGTCCAGACCTGAAATAATCAATCAGAAACTATATCATTTGCAATACTGTTTGACTAAAAGCTTAAGCATATTGCTAGCTAGCTCTTATATCCTAAACTAACCCATCTCCATTAATCTGTGCATCACCATGAGGTCATGGCCTACCGGCAAAGGTTCGGCATCAGTCTCCTGTGGTGGCTACATGGCTTCTCCCTGACTCCACTTAGTCTCTCTCTGTATCTTTTTCAGCCCGGCTTTATTCTGCTTAAGTCACTGTCCAAAAGCAGCTTCTTTATTAACCAATGGTATACAGAGGGGAATCCCACACCAGTCAGGGAGCACATGAAAAGCAGCTTAGTAGTTTTCTGCCAGTGTTCTGAACCTCAAGTCTGTCTACTGTCCCATGCTTTGATTGGAATGGTGCAAAAAAAAATCCACATGAAATTCTTCTTCATTGTGAAACAATTGGTTAAAAGCTATTAAAAGAAAGAAAATGCCCCCACAGGCTTTTCAGTGACTAAATAGAAGCACAGCCAGTCCACTGGATCATGTGTTTGTGCCTTTGTTTAGAGCAGTAGAGTTTACTGTTAAGAGATCTGGTCAAGGAAGTAAGTCTTTATCCTATACAGGATTGACCTGGATAGACTTACCTAAGCCTGCTCCTTCCTAGGGTAAACTTATGGTGAGGAAGAGGCCAATGAGTGTGGGCAGAAGCTTCCGGAGTCATTTCCTATAAACACTTTTGTCATAAGAAACAGAAGATGCTATCTGGAACAATCCCCGGAACTGGAGAGATGGTTCATCTGGTAAGTGTTTGCAGCATAAACACAAAGCCCCAGCATGGATACCCAGCATTGGCACAACCATGCCATGCCACTGTGGGCAAGGCAGAGACAGGCAGATTCCTGGAGCTTAAAGACCAGTGACCGTGGATAAGTTGGTGAGTTTAAAACTTAGCGAAAGACCCAGTCTCACACAAATAGACTGACAACCAACTGAGAAAGATATTGGAAGTCAAACTCTCATTTACACAAACATGTGCATGTGAACTCATGCACACCCAGAAACACATATATGAACACATGCAACGCACAAGAGAAAAAAAATGTCTTCCTAATAAAATAATATCTGTATCTTATCTGTTCCCCAGATCCTTGGCAAAGGAAAGTGCATTTCTTAATATTTATATTCTGCATGTAATAATTGAATAAATAAATAGTTAAATAATGCAAGGTGCCTGCTAGTATCTGCATCCTGCTCAGCATATGCTGAGTTCTTCCATGTCTAATTAAAGCAAAAAAGGCAAATTGGAATCCTCTTTTTCCTCCTCACCAATTTCTTTCTCGGGAATAGCAAATGTCTTGTTCCTCCATGAGGCTATGCATGAGTTCCTACTATTAAATATAATCTTCTTCCATAAAATTAACAAGATTCCTAGAATCAAGATAAATGGAACCTGAAGGGGTAGCATGCAATGAAATGTGTGTCAAACAATTTCATTGCTTTAATTACTTAAAAATACAAATGGCAGAGTACAAATCTCATTCCCCACCCAAAGCAATCATAGCAGCTGGGCAAGGTAATCTGGATCCTGTCACAGATTACTCTGATTTTTTTTCTTTTAATATGCTCAAACAAATTGATCTATATGTGTATATAATCCATGCCCTTAAAGTCTGCCTTTAGGCCATTTATGAGTTGGGAATGAATATTAGTTACTAGAGAGAGACTCTGAGCCACTTTTTTCCATTCCTTGAACAACTATCAGGTATCTACTATGTATGTAGTAGACTTTTCTAAACACCAAACCAACATAATAGGAAAATAAAGCCTCGCTCAAACGTGAGAACCTTGCATTAGAATTGGCACAGGAGAACATATTCAAAAACGGTTCCATGAACACAGTATTTCTAAACATTCAGACAGAGAGTTCTATAGTGATATGGGGGCATAGCAGTCCAAGGAGTGCTATGGGAGACCACTTGTTCATTTCCTCGCTGCCAAGCAGCTCAGAGCCAAAATAATCACACAGAAACTATATCATTTAAATCACTGCTTGGCCCATTAACTCTAGCTTCTTATTGGCTAATTCTTACATATTAATTTAACACATCTCCATTAATCCGTGTGTCGTCACGTGGCTGTGGCTTACCAGGTAAAGTTCTGTCTGGCTCCAGAGGGTCTACATGGCTTCTCTCTAACTCTTCCTTCTTCCTCCCAGCATTCAGTTTAGTTTTCCRCACCTAGCTAAGTTCTGCCCTACTATAGGCAAAAGCAGTTTCTTTATTCATTAATAGTAATCACAGCATAGAGAGGTGAATCTCACATCAAAGGAGATAAAAGAGAATGCAAAAAGTGTCCTCAAAACTGCATTTTGAAAGCTTTTGACTTTCTTCATGGAATTGGTCTCCATATGTTACAAGGAGATGTTTCCTTGATGAGGGTGAGGACTGCACTAAACTGTGAGCATAACAACAAATATTAAGAGGGTATTAAGGGATTTCCTGATTTAGTTAAGTGGTGACTGTGTTCCACTCATAAAGTTTCAGCAACATGACTGATTAAACATGAGCTAAGCAAAGACAACTGCAAAAGAGATGCCAAAGTAAATGGGGGAAGCCCACAAAGCCTCAACACTATGTAAAGATATACATGGTTAAATGACAGAATATAGCTGGACCACTTAGGGAACATGAAAGCCAAAATAAGTGATACTATCTTTGATGTCATTAATTTGTTACATCTTTGTCTAAGATATACAATGTTCCAAAGTGATCATCATTTACTCCCTAAACATCTGTCTGTCTGTCTGTCTGTCTGTCTGTCTCTCTCTCTCTCTTTCTTTCTCTCTCCCTCCTTACCTCCCTCCCTCCTCCTTTCCTTTCTTCCTTCCTTCTTTCCTTCATTTCTTTCCTTTTTCTGAGATAGGACTTAACTATATAGCTCAGGCTGATAGAGAACTCTAGGTATTGCAGACTTAGCTTCTCAAGTGTTAGGGTTATAGGTGTAAKTTTTCAAYGATTAAATGGGGTGGAAGACCCTCCCCAGAGTGGGAAACACCTTCCAYGAGTAGTCCAAATATAGATTCTTGAGAGAAAATTAGTATGCTTTTACCTGTTCACCTTTATTTGCCCACTGTTAACTGTCAATATTTGCCTTCCCACCCTTTGCCTGCCCACCGTTGCTCCTTGCTGGTGAGTGCACGTTCTCGGTGTCTGCCTCTACTGCTATCTTCCTCTGAAAAAGGAATCCAGTGTCTATGGCTTTCAAATGTGGAATAAAGAACAAAGATTCTCCAGGAATCCTCCCTGTTATCAATGCTACAGTGGCCCTGTTGACACTTATAGTTTTGTGAACTGAGAAGATGTCAAGCTCTTGGCATCCCCAACATGCAGACAACCATTTTTCAGTTTATATCATACAAGCTATTTGAATCCACTTTTAAAATGTATATGTGTTCTATTGCTCTAGAACTCTAACTAATACACTTGGCTTATTGTCATTTTAATATACTAGTTTTAAAATATTTAATTAAAATATTTATTTTTAATTAAGTGCATGTGTATGTGTGAGAATGCATGTGCACGTGTTATTTTTGTGTATGTGTATGCCCATAGATACCAGAAGAAGGGTGTTCTATATCCTGAAATGCTACTAGACATGGGTGCTGGCTTAACTCTGGTCTTAACTACTCAGTTATCTCATCAGCCTCCTGAAAATTTTTATGCATGTAAAAATACTGTTCTACGCTAACAGTCTCCGTAGTACATATTAGTACTATTGGAAATCATCTGAGGCTTCAGCCAGAATTTGGAACAATGAGCTCGCCTCCCCCCATGTCCTCAGGATTTCCATGTCTGTTTATCCTTCCTCATAGTGAGGTCTCTATTATAGTTGGTTTCAGGGCTTGAATTGTCGATCTCTCGATACTATATTCTCCACAACATACATTGAAATAAGTCTTATTTGAATACTCAATAAATATTTTCTTACTCAGTGAATAAATCAAAACATAAAAGTTTCAAATATATGCAAGTTATGAGTACAGTGATGCTTGGTACGGGGGGACCTGAAAGACCAGACCTTGTTCAGTCAGTAGCCATCTCATCAGTGTAATACAGCCAAAAGCTGGACAATGCAATGCAGCCATCAGTAGAAGATTTAGAGGGTTAGATATTTTCCAAATTTACTGGGGCAGTTGCAAAAGGGTGTGTCTATCTCATCTATTTTTTACCAGCTAAATGATTAAATATTTATCCAGACTCACAATTAATCCTTATAAGCAGACGGAGCTTTTAATTATTCAGTCGTGTCTCTCTGTGGTCTTGTTTGTTACATCCCCACGGCTAACAGAAACTGCTTTCTGAAAAAGATGGAGACCACTTCTGCCCAAGTGCATCAGCTCAGCATCCTATAATTACAAATCATGGCAAATATTAGCTAACTCTAAGTGCTTAGCACTTCTGAAGCAGAAGGTTAGGCTGCTCGTCTCACTCCATGCTCACTCTATTTTCTTTTGTATGTTCATTGGAAACTTTCTTGTTTTGATTTCTAATTAGCTCTGATGCTGCTTGAGTTACAAAATACACAATAGCTTTGAGGACTGAGTTGTAGCCTGATGTGTGGATAGTCTCTTACTACACAAGAAGCACACAGAGTTACTGAAGCTCAGGTTCTGTCATCACTTGTTTGGAGAAACAATGCCCCAGTTTCCTAATTTCAAAACACTGGAATCTTCAAGAAACGTTCTGTTTCAATAACTAGACTGCTTGATCCTATGTCCCTTTCTTCTACTCATTCAGCCATTTAAGTATGAAATTCATTGCTAATAGTTTGAAAAATAATAGAGGCAATATTTTAGCACCAAAGTGTTCTCATTTTTGTATAATAGTAATGAGGCTCAACATGAGGCTGTCCCATTTCTGTTGGCTTAATGATTTCTCACATCTGGTGTTTGTTTCTAGTGTAAATAAATTCTTGTCTATGCCATGGGTGTTGATGTAATCACATGGATGACATTTCTTTCATTTGCATTGATAATATATGTATTTTGCTAGCAGGATTCATGGGGAAAGAACACACAGCATGGTTTAATTCTTTATGTATACAATCTTTCCTCAAGTTTGATGATTACAGACTAGGATCTTGGCAGGAATATAGGGAACAATTTTACATAAGGACTTTAGGCTTGAGTTTAAAATGTACTGTGAACCAAGTATATAGCATTTTCTCTTTCTCCCTCCAAATTTCTTTAAATTTCTATGGTTCCTTTACTTATTTCCCCAACGTTATAATTTGTTTTCTTTCATTGGTTCCTCACCCCTCTTCTCACATCACTCCTAACTTCCATGTGATAATTTGTGATCATGATGCAGGGACACCTAAATTTCTTTCCTCCTTAGTTGCAAGGATTATGAGAAACCAGCTGCAATTTCAACGTCAACATATACTCATGAACTGAAAGTCTTCAGTCTTACTTAATCAAATGCCTTACTTACATGTACTGATATTCCTGACATTTTTGCTCTCTTTTTTCTTATAGAATAAGAATTAAAATTTGCAATTTTCAAAAAGTAACCTAAATACACTTTGAGTTCTTAGTGTTATGATACAATGAGACATTTCCTTAGGTGAGCTCTAGCATGAAGTAATACATTTAGGAAAATTTCACACAGGAAAACGATAAAAACTCAGAGGTAGTCATTGCACCTCTTAACTTCCTAGAAAAGATACCAGTATATTGAAGCAAAACCTTTGAGTACATCATATTTAAAAAAATCAAAGAGATTTGCATCCACCATTGCCATTGAAGTATATCACTTTTAATCTATGACTCCTGCCAAAATGGAATGAAAACAAGCTAACTTTCATAGCAGCAGGGACAGGGGGAGTATCCCTCTAGTCTTATACAATGGTCCAGAAGCAGACACTATACTGGTTATTTGTGCCTCTTCCCCACTTCCACTATAATTTATATATTAATACATAAGTCCTTGTCTTATGGTATGTAAAAGTAACATTTCAGGAGGCATTAATGAGCCATGAGGAAAAATAGCCATAAATATAATTAGCACCATAATAAAACAGAGCTCAGGAAGTCCTTCATCCTTCTGCCTATTGATGGTACAGTGAGAAGCCTGGCATCTATCAATAAAAAAAGAAGTGGCCTTCACCTGTTATCAAATTTGCCTGTGCTATGACATTGGATTTTTCAGCTTCTATGACTGTGAAGAATGAATTTCTGTCTTTTGGAAGCCACCCACTCTATGATATCTTGTTGCAAACATCAGTTGAATGAGGATATGAATATTTAAAGTCCTGATCTCATACTACTTTGCTTCTTTAATTCTTCTCAAACTATGTTTAATTATAGAGAATTCCCAAACTTTAGTGTTTGTGTTTTCCTGGAACATCTCCCTCTTGGAGAAGTAAGTTAAGATTAAATAATCAAGTCTGGAGTTCTGTCACCTGAACTTTTCCTGAATCCTCTTCCCCTCCTGTTCACCTGGAATGGCCTCCTTGCCCAATAGCACTCAGTAACAGCTGAGGAGAAGTCTTAGTATAATAGCTAGGGGTGATGATATTGACCATGGTTAGGGCATTGTGAATTATAAGATTGTAAGGTCTGAGAGTAGAGATCAAAGTTATAGTGTGTGCTTAGCATGTGAATGTCTATGGGTTAATTTTCTAGTAGTATAAATAACAATAATAAAAATGTACTATTTCTGTGGAGTGTTAAGAACACTTCTATTTTTGCCTAGGTCCGAGCCTCAATCCCCAGCACCTACACGGTGGCCCTCAGGCATCTGTAACTTCACTTCCGATGGATTTAAGCCCTCTTCTGACCTCTGTGAAAACGTATAGACATTAACGTAGGTAAAACACTAATACCAATAATATAAAAATAAAATAAAAATCCTAGGAAAAAGAAGACATAATTTTTATCTTCTAGAAATAAAAAAATAGTATTTATAAGATGGAAGTGGTAGCCTGAATATCTTTCTGAAGAAGTGGGCTACCCAGTAGTATTAGATGCAAAATCTTGCTTCTGTAATACATGTGTGTGGTCAACTCATTTTGGAATGTTACATAATCCCTTAATTGGTTTAATTTATTAGCAAAATGAGGATAACAGAGCTGGAGAGATGACGCAATGGGTAAAATTGTTGCACAAACACAAGAATCAACGTTTAAATAGAGCCCCTTTAAAGCTGTGTGCTTTAGGATAAGTCTGAGATCTCTGATTAAAAGGCAAGATGACAAGCAGAGACAGGATAATCTCTGGAAGTTCCTAGGCCAGGTAGTCGGGCATATGCTGTGATGAACATCAAGAGGCACTGTTTCAAACAGTTTGCAAAGAGAAGGAATTGCTGAAAGTTGTCTCTGACCTCCATATATGTATACACACATAAAAGATAATAGGTATCTTATGCAATTGCTCTGAAAGCTAAAATAAAAAGCTCTATAGAAAATTCCTGACATGGATTGTACATTGGTTTATTATTATTGGGTTACCCTTATTTCTATCTGCAGTGGCCTCTACCATATAGGCACTTACATAGACATTATTACCTTCTGTAAGAATTATAGGTACTTGTTTTGTTCACGATGACAAATGAAGGTCATTGATCTTTTCACAAAACCTCCCAAATTCCTGTCAGCCCTTCACCCAGGACTGACCTTCTTGGCAGTTGCCACACTGACCTTGAAAATGGTAAGAGATGGATAATTAGCCATGCCCTTAACTCATTCCAATCATCCCACCAGTCACATTAATATGGGGTGATAAAATTTGTAATTTTTATGAGGCTTATCCTGCAGATCCAAACTATAAAGCATGTATGGAAAGACAGTGGATAGCTGGAAAAGTACTGCCTGAGGTTTATAAAATATGACACTAACAAATGCATGTTAATCTCATGAGCCATGCTTCAGAATCAAAGAGAATGGGCACCTTCCATAATCATGGCATGTTCAGGAAGATGTATTCTTCTTTTCCCTTCAGATACCTATATTTTAAGACTTGGCACTTATAAGTAATTGTAAATACCGTTGGGATCTGTCACTTCATGTTCTCTAAAACAATGTATATACAACTGTTTAGCATTAATAATATATAAACTCTAACATCAATTTCAATCAGCTTTTCAAAAATTGATTTTCTTTCTATGTTTCTGTTTGTCTCTGTCTCTGTCAGTCAGTGTGTCTGTCTGCTTCTCTGTGTGTATGTGTGTGTTTCTGTGTATCTGCATGTGGGAGTGTAACACAGGATTTAAGGTGCCTGATGATTCCAGGAGATGGCATCAGATCCTCCTAGAACTGCAGTTGCAAAGAGTGTTATAAGCCACTCCATATGAGCACTGGGACTAGAACAGGGGTCCTCTGGAAGTGTAGCTTTCATTTTAAGTATTGACTTACCTCTACAGAACCCTTAGATAAGTTTTATGAGTGTGGACTAAAGCAAGGCACCAAGACATCTAATCCTATAGTTATGTTTTCTGGAACATTTAGTTTTCAAGTCATAAACTCTCCTCTCCCACCATGTAGAGTTTACACCCTTCTGCAAAACAACTACAATTTTAGCAACTCTGGATTGATTTGTCCTATTTTCCATCTCTGTAACATCTGGAGATTAAAACTCAGCCTAGTGATTCTTTATTGTGTGATACTTTCCTATAAGGACTCCTTTACTCATTAAGAACACATCAGCAACCATGCTTCAGATGGCCAAAGGTAAACTAAATGCTGCAGAGGAGTTAGAAAATTATCTGTGAAAAAATGGGCTTAGACAAATTCTACCTCTCCGTGAGAATTGGTTTTTGATGGCAGATGTGTTAGTGCTGATAATCTTAGTTAACACTGAGAATAATCTAAAGCCCAGCAACAAATTTTCATGAGCATAGACTCCTTTTCAATTGAAAGAACAAAGCAAACAAACACATAAATGCACTTATTGGTTACTCAACTGTTAAGTGCCTCTGAAGATAAATTCTCTCTTGTATCTGCACAAGTAAACTCAAGGCAATTCCTAGATACAAAGTTACAAGATAGCTTTAATAATCAACCAACCAAGCCAACACTCTACCTTCTGGCAAAGAAATGGTATTTCCAGAAGAGACAAATTTTTCTTCTGTAGCCTTTGGCTCTTGGCCCCCAGACCTGATTAAATCTTATTTAATGTCTTCAATGATTTACAAAATCCATGTACTTTGAACAGCTAGCGCTTTTTCTGAAGAAATCTTCCATAATGTGACCAAATTCTCTTTCTAAGAATCAGGACTATGTTCCAAAGGCATCAGTATTACCTGAGAACCAATTAGAACTTCAGAATTTCAAACTTCATCCCAGACAACTGAATCAAAATCTGCCTCATAGGTGATCCAGGTGAACTGTATAGACACTTGGAAATGTATGAGGGCTGTTATGCATCTTAGTCACTAATATTTGCCTCCCAAGAATGAGGACCTGAGTTTGATCTCTATAGCCCAAGATAAGAAACAAAAATAAACTTTAAAATTTCATGCTTATAATCCAAGTGTGGGGACAGTAGTACAATCAGAACTCTGGAGAGAGCCAGCATGACCTACTTGCTTAGATCCAGGTTAGCAACAGACCCTGTCTCAAAAAATATGGCGGAAGAGATTTGAAAAAATGACATCCGGGGTATGTTCTGGCCTCCTCATGCATGTGCATACATATGAATTGAACTGCACACACACACACACACACACACACACATCAAATCCACACACAAAAATATTTTTGGCTTGGTTTCATAATGAGAAAAATCTCTATCATTTTGTGATGAGGCTTGGGCAGTGTTTCCCTATGTCTGGTTCCTGGACAAGTACCAGTATCCCTTGGAGTAGGCAATTCTCAATTATATGAGACAATGCAGATGGAACTGCTCTCCATTTAACAATCTCACAATGTGTGTGTATCACACCATCATCTGTACATTGTCAGTGTGTGTGTGTGTGTTGTGAGTGTGTGTGTGTATGTATAAAAAGTATAAAATTTACTGCTGTTTGTTCTGTCTAAATCGGAAAAAATGCGATGCATCTCACAAATGTGGTTTTCAATATTTGATACAAGTTATTCTGGTGATGCTAAGACATTGACAACACTTGCTCTGGGGACTAATACCAATGTGTCAATGGAATCATGCTCTAACCCCACAGATTACAGGCCCTGATCAGTCAGAAGACTGCACCTATGTAGTTTAAAGCATCAGGGATATTAATGCATTAAACAATTTATTGAAACAAAGATTTCTCTTTCTGTGTATGAGCCAAGAAATGTGTAGCACAAGAACAATGCCAACTTTCTGCCAACGTAGTGAGGCCAACTAAGAAGTTAAACTCTATTCTTGGTGGCATATGTGCCAGCTGTTCTGGAAACATGCCTCACTTCCTCCTGCCTTGCATTTTCACAAGCTAATGAGCTCTCTTGTAAGGCAATTGGAGTAGGCTCAACCTCTTTGAAACACTGGAGGTCCTGGTGTTCAGGCATTGTACATGCTTTGGAGAAAAGTAGAAAATTATACTCTGATGGGACATTGCATGATATGAGTTTCCATTTTTCTAGGACTGGAGACCACCTTCTCCAGTGACAGGATTTTCCAACCTAAAATCCCTCTGCATACCAAACTGAACTCAGAAAATTTTCTCTTTTATATTATCCCACATGCTGGAGTCCCCATCACAGAACACTTTGAATGTAGAAAGTACATCTGGTGCAAACTTCATTTCTCTTCTTTAATAAACATCTATACTGCATTAACATTATGAAATGACTCTGCACACCCTCTTCATTTGGCCTAGAAACCTTGGGACCGTATCAATTTCTCTTAATTAGTACCTTAGAAATAGATTCTGCAACAATTGTGTGATCTGATCCATGAGACAACATACCAAACTTTCTTTTCCTGAAGATATTAGATTGAGATAGACTTATTCAAAATACTCCCAGCACTTTCGCTCCAACAGAGATTAGTGAAACCATGAGTTTCAGTAGGCAAGGAAAAAGGTTTTCAAAAATCCCTGTGCAAGTATTGATTTTCTTCCCCCCAATTTCATATGATGGCCTCAGCTCTTAAGATTGCTATTCCTGGACTAAACATCAAAGAACTTTTCATCTATTGTATAGCCTAGTTCTGACACTGCCAATCTTGCCAAGCCAATTCATTCTGTATTCACTGTGCAGTTAACAACTCCAGAGAATGTTAGCTCAAGTGATTTAGTTCATCTCCTCTTATTTTTAGCTACCTTACTCCTTAGTTTCAGCTCTCTTTTTATATACTACCACTCTTCTGTTTGTGAATGATGTACATGTTAATAATGCAGATATAAGCTGCTTAGTTTCAATGTCCGGTGTATGTGCAGTGATTAATAAAATCTTGGCTTTAAAATGATGACACACAGAATTTTCCTAATCTGACTCTATATACTTTACCTAACAATGCTCTTTCTACTTCTTTATCCAAATTTCAACCAAGTTTCATGTCCACAACATGCTGATTTTCTAATGTGTGTATGTGTAAATGTGTATTGTGTGAAGATATACATGTAGTCTTATGGAGCCCGAGTTCAACTTGCAACTTTTGTTCCTTATGTTCCATCCACCTTGTCTGTTGAGAAGGTCTCTTATTGACCTGGAACTCCCTAATTATACTAGCCTGTCTATACAGTGAGCTACAGAGGTTCTCCCCTTTCTGCCATTCTACTCCGGGATTAAAAATGGGCACTGTCACATTCAGACAGTACTTTATGGACTGAATTATTTTACCAGCCTCATATTTGCTCTTTGGTGTTATTATCTATAATCAAAGGGAACACTTTGTCCTTTATATGTATTTGCATCTATGACTTCCAATTTATATCCTTCTGATACAATTTCTATACACAATTAGATAGCACTTTGTAAACATCATTTTTTGTTTGTTTGTTTGTTTTCCAGACAGGGTTTCTCTGTTGCTTTGGAGCCTGTCCTGAAGCTAGCTCTTATAGGCCTCAAACTCACAAAGAACCGCCTGCCTCTGTCTCCCGAATGCTGGGATTAAAGGTGTGCACCACAACCACCTGGCTAAACATCAAATTTTAATTTAACATCATTATACAAAGTTCATTTTTTCAGTATATTTAATTTTTTAAATCCTCTCTGTCTCAGAAAGTACATTCATGTTTTGTGTAGTCTCTAAGTATACCCCTCTTAGGAAGAAATTTCTGATATGAAGAAACTTATACTCAAGTAAAATAATATAACCCAGGCAAAGAAATTTAGCAGAATAACATACTAACAAGTTAGAACATAAATGTGATAGAAGAAAAAACATAAATACTGGATTCAGTCATGCATAAAGGATACCTAGGTAAAGGGACTGACAGATATGGAAATTTTTCAATGCTAGCCTGGAAAAAAACTATTTAATCACAGTCATTATAAGCTAAGCAATAAGAGCAATAAGTAAATTTGTGTATGGATATGTTAAAATATAAATGTGGTTTAGAGAGTTGGACAAGCACAGTTTGTATCATGATATGAAATGGAAAATTTAAAGCTTTCAAGTTATATAAATATTTATATATACATATCTATATATTTGTATGGTTGTATATACACATGAACATATATGAATATATGTAAATATTTCTATTTGAGTTATTGCATGCTATCTAAAATTATCACATAATATAAAACACTATAAATTCATGGGTAATTTTTAGTGTATGTTAATCATTTCAGAAATGTATGACCAAGAATGATCATGTGATTGGTCCATGCTAAGAATTTACATACCTAAGAAATATACCAAGATAATAGGGGAGCATTTTATTTAACTTTGAAGGTGGGAAAAGGATAGAATTAAACTTATACTTAAAAGACACTTAAATGCTTTGTTTTTTGTTATTAATCTTCTCTGTATTGCATGAATACCCACAACATGCAGAGTACCATCTGGAAAACCAGCAGAGAAAGGCTAGAGGACTAATGATTTATAAATCTCCATATTCCAATATTTTCTGGTCTCCAAAGTATTATGAAATACACGGAGAACCAGAAAACTGTCTTTTTCAACTTTCTGACTCATCTTAACTGGTTTCTGTTGTGAAACTCTGACAGTGTCTGTGGCTCACTGAAAAGCAAAGCTGAAAATATTTTAAGGTATTTTATTAAAACATTGTAAATACGGTAGAGAATCTATTCATATACAACAATTTTTTTCTTACAGAATTTCTTTCATCTCTCATATAAAATGTCCTGACCCTAGTTTCTCCTCCCCCATTCCTCCTAATTTCCCTCGCCTCTTCTTTCCCTCTCTATTTTCTCTTTAGAAAGGAGCAGACCTTCTCAATGACAATTCAAAACGACAAACAAGATACAATAAGACAAGGTAAAAGCCCTTATTTTGAGGCTAGACAAGGCAGCTCAACAGGAGGAAAAGAGTCTCAAGAGCAGGCAAAAGAACCAGAGATATAACTGATCCCACTGTTATGAATTCCACAAAACTACCAAACATCCATAGTATACGCAGAATACTTCCTTGGTGCAGACTTATGCAGAACCCACACTTGATGCATTAGTTTACGAGTCCATGTGAGCCATGCTTTGTTGATTCAGTGGGCCATATTCTCCTAGTGTCTTCCATCCAATCTGACCCTACAATCTCCCCTCTCTTCTGTAGAGCTCTCCAAGCTGAGAGAGGAGAGCAATTGGAGAGCATCAACTTAGACTCTCTTTCTATACAATGTCTGTCTGTGGGTCTCTGTACACACTCCCATCTTCTTCTGGAGGAAGCCCCGTTGATGACAACTGGACAAGGCGCTGATTCTAGGACTCTGGGTCATACAGTCTTCAGTTCCTAGCAGTGTAGGCTGTGTGCTTCCTCATACGGTGTGGCGCTCAAGTTAAATCAGACATTGGTTAGCCACTCCCACAAATTCTAAACCGCTATTAACCCCAGCACATCTTGAAGGAAAAACAGATTGTAGGTTGAAGGTTTTATGGCTGTATTGCAGGATGTACTTCTGCATGCTGTGAATATGTGTTGCTTTTATTGGTTGATGAATAAAGCTGATCTGATCAATGGCAGGGTAGAATATAGCTAGATGGTAAGTCCATACAGAGGTACAGAGAGAAGAAAGCAGTGTCAGGGAGATGCCATTAATTATGTGAAGGAGTAACATGCCATGGCATCACCAGGAAGTCACAGCCATGTGGCGATACACAGATTACTAGAAATGGGTTAATTTATAAGAGAGAGCTAGTCAGTCATATGCCCAAGCCATTGGCCAAACGATTATATTAATATTATCCTCTGAGTGATTTATTATTCTATAAGAGGTTGCAGAGATCAGTGGGAGGGAAAGAAACTTGTCCATTTGGCCTGGGAGAAACAGAAAAAAGCCTCTGGCTAGACTGGATTGGGTGTCCAGGTTTCTCTTTCTGTAGCCTGGAGAAAACCTTGAGAAACCATAGAGACTATAACATAGGGGTGATGGCTCCAAGCAGGCACCAGTTCGATCTCTGCACATTCAACGAGCTGTGTGGACGCTGCCCTTGTCAATAAGGACCTGCTGTCCATTTTCCAATAGTTAATCCCCATCCTAATGCCAATGTAGGTTGTTTGTGGATCTCCATGGGACCCCTTAGACCAACAACTCAACTTAATGCACCCAGTGTCCTGTGTTGGAAGCTTTGCCTGGCTACAAAAGATAGCACTTCAGTCTTCATGCCCTTCATTATTAGGAAATCTCACTAGGGTCACCCTCATAGATTCCAGGAAGTTTCCATGGCACTAGGTTTCCACACGGCCCCCAAAGACCCTCAAATTCTTCTGTCTTTCCAGGCATCCCTCCTTCCATCCCTGTCCCCAATCTGATCCCTCCTACTCTGAACCCTACTTGCATCAACAACCCATTTACAAAATCTATTTCTCAAGGAAATACATGTCGTTGTCCCCCCATGCCTATAGCCTTCTTTATCTTCTCTGGATCTGTGGACTATAGCTTGATTATCACTACGTAACAGCTAATATCCACTTATGAGTGAGTACATACCATGTTTTTCTTTCTGGGTCTGGGTTACCTCATTCAGG
>LOEQ01008925.1:59382-71222 GCA_001685075.1 Bramus lutescens | reverse complement strand
GTACTGGCTGTGTGGGAGCCTAGTCTGTTTGGATGCTCCCCTTACTAGTCCTCGATGGAGCCGGGAGGACCTTGGACTTCCCACAGGGCAGGGAACCTCGACTGCCCTTTGGACTGGAAATGGAGGGGCAGGAGGGAGGGGGAGGGAACTGGGAGGAGGGAAGGAGATGAAAATTTTTAATAATAATAAAAAATAAAAAAGAAAGAAGGCCATACAAATTTGAATACTCATAAGTATAAAAGCAGAATTAAAGCACCAAAGGAGAATCAAAACCTGTGAAAACAAAACTATTATAAACACTTGAGTAGGTAAGAATGTCAAGCTATCAGAGTCTAAAGTGGAAGGACAATAAAAAATGAAATTTGAAAAGTTGCTGAACACACACACATGCACACACACACACACACACACACACACACACATATATATATATGAACTTCTCAGTTGTATAGGGTTATCATCTTCCCTAGTTTCTTCTTTCTCATGTAACACCTATTAAGTGGTATATAGGGGATTATTCTCCTTGGTGTCTTTATAAATTAAAGAAAATTTCAAATTTCAGGTTACTTGCTTCGGAGCTTCTCAAAATAGTCTGATTGCCAAACTGAAATGGCTATGTGCACACGTGCAAAGGGTTTAAATAAGCAGCTCTTCTCTCTATTGCTCTGCCTTGAAGAAAAGTGAAATCAAGAGTTGACGACAGATGAAAGGCCTATGTTCCTTCCAGGAATCTTCATGAATAATAACGTTCACAACGAACAGTTGGACAAAAATACTGAATTAAAGAAGATGGATTAGAATTCAGAATCTAATAAGAACTCACCAAAATACTATAAGGAGACAAGAAATATCCAAGATTAAACTTTCTTGAGATAGAGAATAAGAGACAGAAAGTACTTAAAATTGAAAATTAAATTATGTTTTTGTTTCATAATTTCTATTTTTATTTGCTTTAAATTATGCTTTTTTCACATTTTCACATTTTTGGCTTATAGCTCTTAGATTTTAATTATAAACAAAATTGAATTAGTAGTGTCTGTATTCTATTATGATCTGGGAAATTATTACTGATTGCATATTCATTATTCTCTCAGTTACAACTTGTACACTTAAAACAGATCAGTTAAAGCTGAAATTAAAAATTCAGTGCTAATGCTTAAATGGTAAATTAATGTGCAGTCTTTAGTCTTTCACCTCCCTCTATCATTCTTTTAAACAAAATAACAACTTTAATTTTGTAACAGTATATGTTTATTTTTGTGTTCTTTAGTTCGTTTCAAGGACTTAAAAAAAGGTGGTGGAAAATATTCTTTATCATTAATATCACATGCTGTACTTCCTGAGAGCCCTAACAGGAGTCCCAGCAACCATGTCTAGAGGCTCACAATCACTTGTAAATCCAGCACTAGGGGACCTGACTCTTTCTGGCTCTCAGGGGCACCTGAACTCCTGCATACATATCTACAGACACACATACACACATACACTGTTTAAAGTAATAAAAAAACAAATACATCTTTAAAAAAATAAATTAATGACCTCAGGGTCTAGGAAGTTGGCTCATGGATTTGTTATCTGCTCTGTTCCCTTGTTACTTTTCAGTTGCTGTAGTAAAATACCATTGGATGAAAACCTAAGACCTGTGCACACAGTTCTAGAGTGATAATTCTCTCATCATTACAATAGGGCACTGGGTATCAGTCAAGGAAGGGTGACAGGAACAGTTGAACGTTCATTTATTGAATTGGAAGCAAGGGACAGAAAGCACAATCTGGGGGTGACAAGTGACTTTCAAACCTTAAAGGTGATGCCCAGTGAAACATTTCCTTCTGCAAGACCACCCCTCCAAAACTTCCCCAAACTGTATCACTAATGGTTGAACAAATATTCAGGTCCCCAAGAAAATAAGAAGAATCTCATTTGAAACCCCCAGAATGCACATGTGTTAGAAACAGAATTCACATTATCAGAACCTATGTGTCAAAATAGTGTTCTATTGGTCATTTCACCATAGAAAGCAGAGACAAGATGTCCATTTAGTTTAGTAGTGGGATTATCCATATCCATATACTATACATATGATATGTTGGCCTTAAACCCACGGGTAGGTCACACTGTCCAATAATTCAGGATCCTCAATCTTCTGTCACAAGTCCACACCTCCTAATCCTTCACAAACAGTAGCACCAGCTGTGCATCAAATACACAGACATATGAGCCTATAGGGTCCATCCCCATTCATACTAACACATTATTGCTATAGTAGTTGTTGATGTTTTGTTTCTGAGAGAGGATCTCACTATGTAGCCCTGACTTGCCTGGAACTCACTTTGTAAACCTGGATGGCCTTGAACGAGATCTGATTTCCACTGCCTCCTATGGTGCTGTGCTGGGATTAAAGGCATGTGCCATCACACACAGTTGGGAAAGTGTTAACTTTAAGTTATGCTTTTTGGATTTATAAATGTTAATATTTTATATGAAGTTTAATTTCTATGTACTCTTATTTGCACTAATTTCTCCAGGCTCCTTTCAAAGTTTACTGCTAAACACTCTATAATCAAGATTTTAATAAAGGGAATGTTAGAAAGGGAAAATTCACATATTTACATGAATTACTCATTTAATGATTCTGATTCTGTTCATGATTCCTTAAGGCAGTTTTTCATCAAAACCTGTAGTTGAAAGAATATTAGCTATTTAATTATATGTAGTTATCAATGAGCTCCTCCTCTATGTATAAGTAGATCCTGATGAAATATTTTACCAACTATCAAAGTGTGATACAAATGCTATTTTGTTATATTCCCTAGCACATATTAATATATTAAATTCATGATCATTTGCATTTAATATTGGTAATAAAAGCATTCCTTTCATTTACACTGAAGCAATTTAAATTAGCTTTTGTCTTCCTATTGCCATAGACTTATTTCTCTTTTTAGTATCAACAGCTCATGATGGCCTGGGTATATTCTAAATTCTTGCCTTTACCTATCTTTCCAGTATGCCTTCCATCGTTCCATAGCGTTGTCTTCTGTTACTCAGACTTAAATAATCTCAAAGGTAAGAAACTTACTATAATTGTTTAAATCACAACGAACTCCCAAGTCATGACATGACATGGAGACTTCTTTTTAGTTATCAATGCTCAGCCTAGCTTAGACTCGTTTCTGGCTAGCTCTTTTAACTTAAATTAACCTGTTTCTATCCATCTGCCTTCTGATCCAGGGCTTTTTGACTTCCTTTCTCTATGGCTTACTTCCACTGCTTCTAGAGTGAGGCTGGCTGGTGACAGCCTGACTTCTTGCCCTGGGCATGCTCCTTGTTCTCTTCTCCTCTCATCCCTCCCCTGAGCCTATATTTCTCCTCCTATTTATTCTCTCTGCCTGCCAGGACTATTTATCCTTTCTCCTCCATTCAGCTCTTTATTAGACTAATCAGTTGCCTTAGGCAGGGAAGGTGAAAGAAATGCAACACACCTTTACATAATTAAACACTCATCTTTGCATTGTTAAACAAACAAAACATAAACAAATGTAACACACCTTTACACAATTAAAGTAATATTCCTCAGCAAAAATAACAATAACACATCTTTGCCTTATTAAAATAATATTCCCCAGCACTTTTCTTTACACATTAATTATCTGTGACATGAAAAACTTATTCATTGTATCAGTGTTACAAAGCTTAAATAACCCTAGCCCTTTAGACTTTAAATATTTGACTATGTCCTACTCTATTTAATAACTTGGCTGAGTAAAATGTAGAAAAATTCATATAGCCATGTTACACAATTTTGACAGTAATTTGAACTGGTGTTAATTAAAATTTCATATTCCAAAAGACAGGTTCACCTGAGAATACTACCATTTTAGGGTTTACAATAAATTTGTGTGAACATATCATAACCTTCAAAAGTGTAAATGAGTTTTAGGAACAATATTGTATATAGCTAATTTCAAACAAATTCTGTATAAGAAAAAACAACAGTGGTATACTTGCCTTGTGATCATAACTAAGCCTCCCTTTTTGCATATTTGCTAATGGGGCTAAAAGGTAATAAATCAAGAATCTGTCTGCATGTTCTTGGCATACACACCCAGAACCATTCCCATAGATAGAATAGGAACCTTTAAATTTCTCAGTATAAAGAGATGTGCACAAATGGCAGATGCGTACTTCAATATGAGCTATAGAAAAAGTTGATAATTGCTGATGAAGAGGATACATTTTGAAGAAGTTATTTCATTTTTGTCATTCATATTTAAAACATTCATAAAACTCTGCAGGTGAATATTCAGTTATACATATCACATGTGGATCATGTAAGAAAGTGAATGCTTACCCTATATTTTTAAAATTTTCTCTTAACAAGTTAATCTCCTTGCTCTTAGGGAAACATTTTCTGCTATCATGTAACTCTGTGCTTCATCTCCTCCGTCATGCATTTTTCAACAAGAGTGACCCAGATATGGTAGTTTCATCAGCATTGAAATGTAACAGCATAAAGGAATGTTTGAAGAAACATGCAATATTGCACATGCTTTCTGTATTTCTTGGAAGTTTAACAATTATCTTTCTGAAAGGATTATTAATCCATCTAATTTCTAATCTGTTATGACAAAGAATAAATCATAGCTTCCTCTGGGTGTTTGTGCATGATCCATTGATGTGAGAAAAATAAATACTATATTTAAAAATTTTAAATTATTTAAAACATTTTCTATGCATAGAAATAAAGAAAGTAAAACCTTAAGCAGTTTCAGTGATTTTAAAACACAAGCAAAATGGCTTTAAATATCTTATAGGAAAATTTAAGAGAATTTTCAGTCAAGAAACTGAGTCTCACATTCTTAGTATAGCAACATATGGACAACTCTTTAGCCAAGTTACTTTTTCCAAATGTTATAAGGGTTTTGTAAATGTTCACAGTTTTTTGTATGTTTTTATAACTCGTAGATAATTCAAAGATGAAAAAGACCATTTCTTTCGTAGCTACATACACGCAATGAAGACGACACTGAGGCATGGAATTAAATTCATGTTTGTTAATAGATATTTGGTTATCAATCTGACACCCTTGTGGAATTTTTAGAAACTCATGTTTTTGTATTACTCCTGCTTAGAAAACAACAATCTCCTGTAAGTATATTACTATATAAAACAGTAAATATTGTCATTAACTAGCCATTTATTCACTTTAAATATATGTATATATACACATATACTTACATACTCACAATCACTCACACACACACATATGTGTGTGTGAATATATCTATAATATAGATATATTTATCCCACCAGGTCCCACAGCCATTTAGTCCCAAATAAACACACAGAGGTCTACATTAATCATAAACTGGTTGGCCTAGTAGCTCAAGCTTTTTATTAATTAATTCTTACATCTTTCTTTAATCTAATATTCTTGTCTGTATTAGCTACATGGCTTGGTACCTTTTTTGGTGAGGCAGTCACATCTTGTATTCTCTGTATCTGGGTGAAGACTGCGAACTGAGTTTTTCCTCTTCCCAGAATTCTTCTGTTCTTATTGCCCCACCTCTACTTCCTGCCTAATTGTCATGCCTATACTTCCTGCATGGCGACTAGCCAATCAGCATTTTATTAAAATACAACTGAATAATAATACAATACAAGGTGACAGATCATTGCCCCACAGCATATATGTTATATATAAAACATGTTAGTTTCTGTTCTCAGGTTGCAAAACATCAATACATCGCAGTCATAGAACTCCAGTGTCTGCTTTGCTAAATTTCACTATGTGGCAGATGAAGACTATTAGTTCAAACTTACCAAAATGTATGTAAAACCGAAATCAGAAAAAAACAGCAATTAAATTTCTTATGCATTTGTAACATTAATTAAATGAGCTCAGAAGTTAATTAAAGTCATTTTTTGAAGAAGCAACAACTGAGGTCTGTCATGAATTCAAGTAGGAGTTGGAAAGACACAATTCAATACTTGGGCTAGCCTGAGTATGTTCCCTATGGGCTGAGTGCTAATGTCTCCTATTTCTCTTCCCATCAACAGAGCCTGTTTACATACTCCTAGCCATCATCAATCAATGAGTTTCAATTAAATTTGTGGATGATATCAGATTTGAAGAGAACAGAATTGTTCACATGTCCATTATAGTGTTAGAGTATTTGTGCTTTTTAAATGCTTAAAAATACTTTTAATTGAAAATAGATTCTTCTCTCATACAATACATCCCAATTAGAGTACCCCCACACTTCTTCACCTCCTCTCTTCCCCAGAACAAGCCCTCTGTTTCGTCTTCCAAAAAGAGTGCCTCCAAGAGCAAAGAGCCAAAAGGAACAAAAACAAGATGCAGTAACACGGGCAAAATCCTTCCTTTGGAGGCTTGAGAAGGCAATCCAGTAGGAGGGAAAGAGTCAAAAGCAGGAAAAAGAGTCAGAGATAACACCTGCTCCCACTTTGAGAATTCTCCCCCAGACACCAACCTACAGCCATAACAAAGGACCTGGTGCAGATGCACTCAAGCCCTGTGCTTGCTGCTTCCGTCTCTGTGAACTCAAAAGAGCTTTGATTAGTTGAATAGGTACACCATGTTTTTCTGGTGTGATCCAGCCCAGAAGACTCGTATAGTCTCTCTTCTCCCATCCTTTCCTGGATTCCCTGCATTCCAGGGGTGGGGACTGACTCTCTGTATAATGTGTAACTGTGGGTCATTGCAACCTCTCCCATCTGTCAGAGGAAATCCCTCTTATGACAACTGCTCAAGACACTGATCTATGAGAATTATTTTATTTTATTTTATTTTATATATATTTGCCAGTTGTGTTTGTTGCTATATGAGGTCTCTGCACTATCCAGTCTCTGGTTTCTGTTCATCCAAGCAGTATAGGGCATGGGCTCCCTCTCCTGGCCTCAAATTAAACCAAATTTTTGTTGGTCACTCTCACAAATTCTGCACCTCCATTGCCCCAGGACATCTTGCGGGCAGAACAGATTGTAGTTGGAGGGTTTTCTGACTCTTTTGGTATCCAGCTTTCTCTTTCTTTAACCTGCAGAATACCTTCTCGCACCAAAAAGAATAAAACGTAAGGGCAAAGGTTGAGTGCCTGTATGGAGAAGAATGCGAACAGATTTGTATTTATTACCCTGTATAAAACTAAGCCCAAATGGACCAAAGACCTCTATACAAACCCAGAAACAATGGATCTGATGAAATAGAACATAAGGAATGGCCTTGAATGCATTTGAACAAGAGAAAACTTCTTAAACAGAACCTGTAATGCAGGTACTAAAGATGGGCAATTAATAATCAGAACTTGTAAAACTGAGATGTTTCTATAAAGCAAGGGACACTGTCAGTCAGCCAAAGTGTCAGTTTCAGAATAGGAAAGATCTTTACCAACTGCATATCCTATAGAGAGTTAATATCTAAAATTTATAAAGAATGCAAAAAATCAGATATTAAGAAAACAAATATTCAAATTTTAAAAATAGAGTACAGTTCTGAACAGAGAATTCTCAATAGAGGAATCTCAAATAGCTGAGAAACATGAATATGCTTTTAAAATATGGATATTTATGAATGTAATATTCATATTGATATTCATTGTTTAGACTAAAATCATCACAACTCTTAGAAATATTGGAATGAGAAAAAACAAGGTCTCCTGAGTAAATTGGGAACTTGGGGGTGAAAGACCCCCCCGGATCCCCTTCCCCAAGAACAAGGCCCAGGCCACTGGATGCAAGAGCAAGAGGCAATTTATTGTATACACAGGCGCCTGCGGACACTGCAGCTTTCAGGTAGCTGAGCGTGCCGGGCTAAGTTCAGAGCTGTTTATATAAAGATGGGGAAGCAAAAAGCAGCATACAGAAGCAGATGCATGGTTCCAGGGTTCTCATTGGTCATTTCAAATAAGGCGATGAGTTCAACTTAAGGGCAGAGTTGTTTGTTCATCTGAAGGACAACTCAGCACTCCCTGTATCTACTGTTCCCCTCTATCTTCCTGCTGGCATTGGGCGGGCCTCCAGGTGTCAGATCGCAGGTGTTTATCATCAGGGCCCATTGCGCGGGCTGGGCAGGGGACATTCCATCCTTGGTTGATCTATAACTGTAATGGAAAATCCCCAGCAGGAGTAAGCAAAAATGCATAGCTATGATGGGCAAACTAGTGGGGTCTTTCAGGGGGTAGGAAGGAGTGTGGAAGGGTTAGAGGAGGAAAGAAGAAGAGTGGGGAAAAATGTGTAGCTCAATTGAAAACAGTAAAACAGAACATGTAAAAAAGAAATGTTTTACATTGTATCTTATATGTTTACTCTCCAGAGTGTATTGATTGACTCTATCCATAGCAACAGAAAATTAATAATGTTAATTTTTGCCTATTATCTAAACAAGTTAGACTTGAGTTTATCTAATACAGGTCAGGTACACCCCCTCCCCCCAGGGTTCTCTCCTGCCTGCCAGTTTCTGAATAACCACTCTGAGTCTTAATATTAATTACAAACTGCTTGACCTATTAGCTCAGGCTTATTGTTAACTAGGTTTTATAATTGAATTAACCTATTTATATTATTCTATATTTTACCACGAGGCCCATGGCCTGTTCCCTCACATCTTGCTTCTCCAATAGCTGCTGGCACTTCCAAGACTCCTCCCTCTTTTCCTTGAACCTTTGCTTGGATTTCCCCCAGGCTCTATTCTGCTTGATTATTGACCAAATTTTTCTTCTAACTAATGGTAATAAGACATATTCACAGCATTCAGAACAGCATCCCAGATCGTTCCACAACACCAATTTGCTGATTAATAGGATATGACTTAAAATCCTAAAATAGATTTATCGGAGAATACTGGGGATTAAAAGAAATGGTGGAGATTTTGGAGAACATTATCTCTTTCCCCCCTAGCAATTGTTTCTGTGTCTCCCACCTTGTGGAGGGAACATGTGCATCTTGAAAACGTCATTCATTGACTGAGCCTTAATGCTATCACTCCTTCATTCAGGGAGGGATGTTTTGATTCAGAATAAATGGCTATTACAACTAGAGACAAGTGTGAAGTCTGTAGGTACCTTAAGAAGGAAATTTGAGTCATGGTGCTTCTCACTGCAGAACAAAATCCTTTAATCCTAAACACACTTCTATCATAATGTGATGTAGACTGCGGGGTCTTTAGCAATATGAAGCAGTTATCAGCAGTATGTCTTTAAACCTGCAAATCTGTGAACTAAATGAACTTCTTTTCTTTATAAGGCTAATACGCCTTGAATATTTTGCTACAATTTTATGAAAAGAACTAAATTAACATGACAGTTGTTACTTTCCTCTTCCACAGTTTTACTTGCATGAAAAGTATTGTCTGTCATCAGTTTTAAACTCTTTACTTATGACATTTGTGAGAGTAATATACCACTAAATCTCAATTTATCCAAGTCTATTTCAATACATACAGGTCAAGAACCTTTAAATATGAACTCTCAGATGGACGATAAAGAGTACTTTCATCTTTGACTTGTGTCTCAGAGATAAAAAGGTAAACTATCATTTATCATTTTTTTTCTAGAGGAAATGTACATTTTGAGATGAGTCTGAGTTTTTTAATGGTTTAGTTTACAAAGTTGAGGCTCTCTTAGATTACTTTCATTCTTTTTCTTTCCAAACACAGATTTTCTAAAGATCATCAAACTAGCTCATTTGAGGGTGGAGGGATGTTGTTGAAAATTACATCCTCTGGATTTCAGATACATAACATAAATTCTAGAATGCATTTCTCTCCAGGGAATAACTCCTTGCTGTGAGGAGCCAGCTCTTTACATGACGTGTCAGTTAATGCTTGAAAGATAATTTCATAGGCACCAAAATGTCCTGGTGTCACATTAAAGAATAGAAACACCTACTTCCTCTTAGATTAATTTGACCAAGAGCAAGAGCAAATGTAAATTTTCCACTCTCTGTTTCCTCCATCTGTCTATGGTCTGTGATTACTAGCACATCTGTAGTCTGTCTGTTGTGTGTGTCTGTGCCTGACTGAATGGTTTCTCGTGTCTGACTGGCCTTAAGGGATCTCTCTGTATCAACTGAAAAACACAGAAGTAACTGCCTAGGTCTTGAGTGACGATTCTTTACAGAATTTTTTTAACAAAATTTTACCGAGTCAAGAGTCATTTAATAAACACAACGTGACACAAATAATGAACAAAACTGCAAATACGTGTTATTAAGCTATTTTAATATGTTGTTTCCAATATTTATGATGGGCATTTGTTTTCTTAACCTATTGACTGCCTTCATTAAGTGATTACTACAAGACACACATGCACCAAAACACTACTCTAGGTCAGGGATGTGGGAGAATGCATAGCATAAGATTAAAACCATGCATAAGCTTTGCAAATGCTAATTGCATCAGAGATATAAGGCATTGCATTTTTCTTATAAATGCAGGATGATACCTATGGCTGTACTGGTGTAAGTTTGACCTAGAGATTACAGTAGAGACTAACCAAAGACTGGTCTAGTCTAATGCAAATGCCTGGTAAGTAAGCTCACCCCACACACTGCAGGGAGTACCAGGACACGCAGTGTGGATGTCCCAGAGACCTAGGATAAAACAAAACATCTTACATTTGTTTATGCTGCACTTGTTAAGCCATGTAAAGATATGTGACATTTGTTTTTATCATTCCTGCCTAAGGCTCCTGACCACTCTAATAAAAAATTGAACAGCTGTCTAGGCAGTAGAACAATAGGTGGGGCTGGCAGACAGAGACAATAAGTAGAGTGAGGAATCTAGACTCTAAAGGGAATGAGGGAGAAAGAGAGGGAGACGTCAGGGACCCGACAGCCAGACATGGAGGAAGTAGGAAAGAAGGACACACAGAATGAAATAAAGATAAAAAAAAAAAACTGAGGCAAAACATAGATGAATAGAAACAGGTTATAAATTGAGAGCTAATGGGTCAAGCATAAAATAAAGCCTAGAATTCATAAATAGTAACACATCTCCTTCTCATTATTCGAATGCTGGCAGTTCGTGAAAGCCTACTACAACCAAACATGACTGGAAGAAAACGCCAGCATAATGAAGCAAAATGATGTTCTGCTGTTCTTATAGATTGGTGCCTAGCACAATTATCACCAGTGAGGCTTCATCCAGCAACTGATGGAAACACATGCAGACCTACAGTCAAATATTGGGCAGAGCTCAGGGAATCTTGCAGAATCAGGGAAGAATTGATAGAGGGGGGAGGCATGGGTTCAAGAACAGTAGAAGAAAACCTGCAGAATCATCTAACTTGAGCTAACAGAGGTTCATAGAGACTGAACAGCCAGCCAGAGACCCTGTGTGGAACATGCCCTCTGCATGCATGTTACAGTTGTGCAGTTTGTTCTTGTGGGTCTCCTACCAGTGGAAGCAGGGGCTGTCTCTCACTCTTTTACCAGGTTTTGAAATCCTACTTCTCATATTGGGTCACCTTGCAGTCCTTAATACATGAAGGGGCCGGTGCTTCGTCTTACTAAAACTTGATCTGCTAAGTTTGTTGTTACTAGTGGGAGTCCTACCCCTTCATAAACACAAAGAAATGGAGACAAGATGTGGGGCAGAGGACAGAGAAGAGAGAAATGAGGGGGAACTGCTGCAGCTGGGTTGGAAAACAAATAATTAAAATGAAATATAAAATAAAAAGTAAAGTCTGGCTCAGTTTTCACTGGCTGAGTGCACATGAAGAGAATAGTTTAAGTTTTATGCAATCTGAATATGCACTTTTTAGAAACATCATGATGATGATTCTTTTTTCTTTTCTCTCTCTCTCTCTCTCTCTCTCTCTCTC
>LOEQ01008925.1:18842-30138 GCA_001685075.1 Bramus lutescens | reverse complement strand
TTATTAATTAACCAATGAAAGTAACACATAGACAGATGACCCTCCTACATCACAAAAATATCAAAAATATTTGTTTGTTGAATAGTTCTCTGCAGAAGTCAATAACTCTGAGATACAAATATTAGTGATGGTAGTGATTCAATTACATAATAGAGGAAAACATTTGGGTTACTTCCCGACCATGAATTTAAAGGTCAAGTGGAATGACAAATGGTGTTGGGGTTCACTCTTGCTACTGAGAATGCCATTTGAGAGAAATAAGAGAAAGACAAGACCATGTATGAATAGCTGTGGAGTTGGCTATCATATGTCAACTTGACTAACTACCCAGATATTTAGTCAGCTCTTCCCCAGTTGAATGAATGAGGGACTAAGTTGTTTAGAAGCAACATAAGACTGTCTTGACTCTATTAGACAACTTTCATGAGTGTGGGAGACAGCATCCACTTAGGGTAAAATCTAAGACAAACAATGAATCAGATCCCCTTGAGAAGAAGAAATCCTTCCAGCTGGTGGATGACTTTGAAATTAGTAGTGTTATTGTTGTTTATAGATTTAGTCTGAACCTGGACTTTCCTATGCATTTTTACTGGCTTTTAGATTATAAGTGCGCTGGGATATTTCCTGTTTTTAGGCCTTCATTTTGAGTTTTGAGCTTATTGTGAAAATTATGGGATTTTTAATCACCCAAGTGAAGGTGAGAAAAATCAATACAACAAAGACTCTTTTTAATGTATCTATTTCATTTTTAATTATGTATATAATTGTGTACTGTATGCATGTAGACTGGTGCCACAGATTACAGCTTCCTGGAGAGGGTGATAGATCTCCAGGAGATGGATATATAGGTTCTCTGATATGAATGCTGGGGACTTGAGTCAGGTCTTCTGCAAGAACAGTCTATGCTCTTAGCTTCTGAGCCATCTGTGCATGCCACCTTTTTGTCTTTCTATATACATCCTGGGGTTCCAGTATTCCTGAAAAATTCTCACTCAGCAAATAATGCTTCTTAACAGCACAATTCGGCTCAAAAGAGAATGAGGCGAATTAAGGCTCATTAGTAAATTAAGAACAGTATTTTCCTTGAGATTTTCACCTCCGGTTAGAGAAAATTTTGGTTTAATATATTCCACAAGACGGAACCTAAAATGGATGTTGTTGACAATGGGGCAAAAGCATGGGTGAAACTAAATTGGTTATTTAGACAAAAAGGAGCAATATTATCTGATACAATCCTGTCTTCTTCAACATACTATGACATTTTCATACTTGTGTTAACTGCCTCTGATATTTCTCTCTTTACAATTGTAAAGATATGTGAGTATATTTTTTATTTTGAAACTAATTCTTCACACCCAAACAACATGAAAAATGTAATGATCACAAATACACTTCTCAGGTAACAAATATAGTTTACACAACAACTCTGTTTATCCTTCCCCTTCCATATTCTTCTTCTTCTTCTTCTTCTTCTTCTTCTTCTTCTTCTTCTTCTTCTATCACACATGACACAGAGTAATTATTATATGGAATTAGACAGTTTTTTTTCACAGATGTTTCCAAATTTATCCATGTCCTTATCTTGCAGCCATGTATTAAATACTTTGTGCTATTTTGATTAACAAAATCAAATTTGAATGTCATTTTGTAGCTTTCCTTTTTCCACCAGATAATCTGTGTGAGAATCTCTCATGATGATATATATTGGCTTATTCTACTTATTTCTTGCACCTCCATTTGTACCATAGCCAATGGAAATCAGCAGGTGAGATTTCACATGGATCGTTTTGTCTCCTTTTTGTCTGTTTTCCTTTGGTGAAGTTGAAAGTACCCTGATGAGTATTACAGGCATTTTCTGGGTGACAGCTTTGATTTTGGCAGGAGTTTGTATGCCACAGTTGTATTCCCCTTTCAGAGCTGAGCTGAAGTGTTAATTACTTGTTCCAACTGGCAGTCTTGCAAATTTCAAAATTTCTTTGAAAGCAAAGGCTAAAAATGTAGAGATAGTAGCTATGAAATGAGAGCAAGACAACCCACATTTATAGAAAATGAGGTTAAAAGCATGGAATAAAGCAATGCCCCTAAAGCTAACACAAAGTCAGGAAAAAAGAAAAGAAAACAGAAATAAAATATCCATGTATCCCCAAATCACAAAGAGTGGTTTAGCTCATTCTCCGTTCAGTTCCATAGTGCACTCTAAACAGAAAGATGAGACTCTGTGCACAGCTCACATAGTATGCGTTGTTTTGGATACACTACCAAAGAGTACTGAGCTAAGATTTATTTTTCTTTCACTTGTGTTTTGATGGCTTATGCTTTCTGTGCATAGATGGAGTGAACGCCATGATAACATTATTTGAGTACCTACTGAGAGTTCACCAGTATTCTACATGTTTTCTATATAAACAATTAATTTCTCAAATAATTCCATGAAAAATAATATATAAGTTTTGAAAATTTCAAAAGAGAAAGTTGAGCACAAAATGACTGCGTGCCCATCTTATATAAAAATCTTGTTTTCGAAAATTCCAAATTTAAAGACATGCTAGAATTATGTGAGTCAGATGCTATCTACTGGTATGCAAAAAGTTATACAATCTCATGCTGTCAACATAGTCCTAGTTATAAATCCTCCCAATTGGATAACACAAAGCCTAGTTAGATATTTGGAAGGCTGACTTCAGTAATCCCTTACCGGTCCAAACAAAGTTAAAGAAAATTTTCTGCACTGATTCAAGTAGACATTAATTCAATTTAAATGTAGATATATTTTTTTAAATTGTAGCACTGCTTGTGCATTGCTTTATTGTCATGGTACAGTACCTGATGCATTGTTGAGATAATGAAACTATGTGTAAGAACTTATCTTGGGTAATTCTCTAGAATGAGATGTGATATTACTATTACTAAGGACAAGTGTTCTAAGTGCCCAGTGTTGTGAAATCTGGGACATATCAGATGTTAATTTTTTTCAAATTAACAAGATATTCTTAAAACAATTATTTCAATAGAATCAGTTCAAACATCTCATTTATCACTATCTGGACTAATAAAACACAAAAATTTGAAAGGGAATTGGAGACTGTTTGGTGATAATAGTTCATGATAATTAATTTTTCACTTTTCATTCTATAGAAAATGAAAGGATAAAGTTCTTAAAAGAAAAAAGGAGAGTAGTTAGGTGTGGTTGTACACCCCTTTAATCTTAATCCCAACACTTGGGAGGCAGAGGCAGGTGGATCTCTGAGTTTCAGGCCAGCCTAATCTACAAGAGCTAGTTCCGGGACAGGCACCCAAGCTACAGAGAAACCATGTCTCAAAAAACAAAAACAAAAACAAACAAAAAACAAACAAACAAACAACAACAACAACAACAGCAAAAGAATTCCTTATAATGATATTTTAAAGTAGTGGTTTTATTTAGTATATTTCTCCTTGATTTAACCATGATTTAAAAAACAAGTGCAGTATTTGCAGACTTGATAAATAGTATTTCCTTTGCAAGTAAACTTATATATTCCTGGATTTACTATTTCCTTAAATGTTATAGGAATTTACCTTTATAATAAGGCATGAAAATACTTATGCAAAAAGAACCATGCAATAACTATATATATATATATATAATGTATCCATATATATTGCTATATATATTTACATGTTATGAATGCATATATGAATACGTAGAAACACACAAATATGTTAATATGTCAGAACACAGTCCAAGAGTGGAATCCTGTGAGGTTTCTGAGTTATAGTGAGAAAACGCCAAGAAACCAAGAGTCATATAACCTTAGTTTCCTCCAAAACATAGTGTTCTTGTACTATGCTTTTGTTGTTCTCCTAGGTCTAGAGAACAGGAGTGAGTTTTCTGAAGACTATTCACTACGACTGGATATGGCAATTTGTTTATATGTCTCTATGGAAAAACATGTTTTTGCCACATGTGCTTTATTCGCCATGTGTGGTTTGTCCTCTGCCTTGTGCCGTTTGCTCTTGTGTCATGTGACTACTTTTAATCCCCAGAACATAAATTGTCTGATTCTGTGAATTAAGATTGGCATTCCTTGAGTGATAAGCATCACAAAAAGTATGTTGAAAAGCTATACGGAAGCCTATTATGCTTGAAGCTTCATATATATGAATTTAATGAGATGGCCATAATTTGGGGTTACAAAACCCCAACTAAGCATCATATACTACCAACTAAAATATGTAGTATCAGGAATGGATTATGGCTTTTTCTTCTGTTGTCATTTGCTAAAGGGGTCATAGAAAACCTCTCCAAAATTACAATCTGTTTTCAAACTTATTGATAACCCTCCACAAAATTATGATGGCTGAGCTCTATTACTGATGTTATCTCTGTCATTAAACAGAAGATATTTAGCCAGTGCTCAACTACCTTTACTGTCTAGTATTCTTATCACTGGAAGAACTCTACATGCTACTCCAAAAGAAAAGTAATCATTGGTCTCATCCAGCTTAAAACTGTGAAGCACACGTGAGTGAAATTCCTGCAAGATCTACAGGCACAAATTTTATGGGATAACCAATCTCTTCTGGGGGAGATTTAAGACCACTCCATGAAATGGAGCCCACACTTGACACTGTTAATGAAGCTTTTAAGCTGAGACATGAGATCCAGGAGGTAAAACAACTACTACTCTTACTTTGCTAAATGAAAATCTCAATAAAATGATTCCTAATAACGTATTTTTAAATTAAATTATTTATTTTGTATTATATTCATGATTGTATACCTGCAGATCTCATTATAGATGGTTGTAAGCCACCAGATATGGCTGTTGAGAAATGAACTCAGGACTTGTGGAAGAACAGCCAGAGTTCTTTTAACCTCTGAGCCATATCTACAATCCCCTACTGATGTATTATTATACCCATATATCATGATTTAATCCTTATCAGAGAAGGTGTGTGCAATAATTGGTGATTGACGCAGAGACTCACAAATGGATAATATCTACAGTGTGAGCAGTCTTGGAGTACTCAACTATAAATGATATGTGTTTATTAAACCCCTCTCCTAAAGGCTCAAATATCTATGTAGAAGAGGAGGTATAGAGATTGTAAGTTCCAAAGGTGGAACATTTCAAGGAAACAGCACCTTCCAGGCATAAAAGAGTGATAAATAAATAAGTGCATCAAATGGAAGCAGAATGCACAATCTTGTGCAGGCTCAGCGAGACAAAGTTTGAGTGCAGAGAAGGTGAAATGGACATGAAGTCCCACCACTCACGAAGAAGTTATCTGACTTTTATAGCATGATCCATTTGCTCCAAAGGAGTAACACTGGGTATATCAACCACTCTCCAAGGCAGGTTTCAACCTCAGGACAGGTGGCTGACACATAATGAATTTCATGCTTTTTTTAAATTTTTTGATACATTTCATTATTTATTTTGTCTATTTTGTTTCTTTGTGTGTGTTTTTTTTTCTCTTTGAGTGGAAGAAAGAACAAGAATTTGGACAGGTTAGGAAGTGTGGAAGATCTGGCAGGACGTAGGTAATGGTAATGAATATGGTCAAAATAGTATAAAAAATTTAAACAAAATAAAAAAGTACATAAATAAAAAAGTTATGCTGGCGCTAAAGATTTCACAACAAACTTGATTTTTTGAACAGGAACTTTGCATATCATTAAATAATTAAACAATCATAATTTTCAGGACCCTGCATACCAAAATTTGACCTGCTGACAAAAGAAATGTCTATAATTAGATAATAAAAGTTGTTACCAAGGACATTTCATAATATTATAACATTTAGTAAGTATGTAATTGAAGAATATGAACCAATGAATTCTTAATATGAATTGAGCAGTATAAACATATTTCCAACAAAAAGAAAAAATGGTGTTTAAATTTATAGAGGTAAAATCTCGTATGAGATAAAGGAGGTAGTATTTAACACGTATAGAGATGGGCCTTATTATATGTGAGTGTAGGTGGGCTTTCACATGGCTTTATAAACACCTGGGACCAATGTGTCCCTTTGTATTATTTTATTGGGATAAATTAAATAATTTTAAAGTAAAATTAATTTTATACTTTGAAATTTATGAGGATGGAAACAAAGACTCATTTTCTAAAATTAAAAAAAATATTTTGAAAATAACTTTATTTTGCTCATTGAATTCCCTGCACAACTCATTTTGGGAAAAGTTAATTTCTGTACCATGGCCATTAGCATTTGTGTCAGAAAATATGCAACAATCTTCCTATGACATTTGCAACCTGATGTGTAACTTTATCACACAAATTGTTTAAAAATAGTGATAGAAATTTTGTATTTTTAACCAAGATATTAAATATCAACTCATTATACTGGCATAGTACATCCATAAGGTTGTAGCTCTTTATGGATAATTTAAATATGAAAAATCGAGTTACTGTTTGCTCAGAGACATATGGAGAAATTGTGTTTTTTTTTTCCCAGGATTTGTAAATAAGCAACACTGTACTCAATTTAGCCTTTTCATTTTTAGGAAAATTGTATCCTCATTCATCTTTGACTTTCTTCCTATTCATCTTATTTATATGCTAACACCTAGGGAGTGCAGGTCAAAGAGCCAAGAATAGAGGCTTCCATTTCAACTCAAGTAGGCTTTCAATGATGTATTTCTTTTACTGAAGGTCACGGAAGTTACTGCAGCCCACAGCTTCCCCAGAGAGGCTTTTCTTTATGGAACACATTTTATAAATCCCCCTGTGTACTCACTCTGCCACTCTCTCTTTCTTGTCTCCATCCCTCAGGTGATGGAAGAGAAGTATGGTCCTTCATGGCTTTTTTTCCCATTCGGAATGATGATCAGTAGCATAAACTAGAAGAAAATTAGGGGACCTTTAATTCCAACTTCTGTTTAATTCAGTTTTTTTTCTTGTGTGAATTTAAACAATTAAAAGGAAAGCCCACTTAGATACCATTTGGTTCACTGAGAACTTAATTTTCACAGGGTCTTCAAACATGTTCTGTGCAGAGCATACAATAAGCACTCCATGGTTCTGTGTTCAGGAAGCCTTTTCTGAATTTTAACATATTTTAGAATGAATGGAATTGGAAACGATTCCTAGCTGCATAGAAAGCACATAGTCAAAATGTAGCTATGACTTGTCCAGCACTGTCAGTTTTCACACCTGTAATAAACCGTTCACAAAACTGGCAACACTAATTATCTATTGCGAATTTTGAATTGAGGTATTTTTTCCTTAAGATGGCAATCTGTAAACTCCGTGTACACTATTTGTGAGTTACAGGTTTAATGCTGAAGACGCTGCAGTTCATGAGGCAGATAAACCTCAGCTGAGAGTTTGCTAATGTCAGAATTAAAATAGGAACACCTGAAAATAAATGAAAACTGTAAATCTTATCTGTATGAAAAGGGAAGATGAAGTAAATGAAGCAAGGAATTTGGATAGGTTGGAAATGGAAGGCAGACCCTATTTCATCTGGTGTGGATATAGAAATCCCCCCCCCCACGAGAAAGCAGACATACAAATGAAGTTGTCAGTAGAGCAAGGAAAATGTCAATACTGTCGGCCAGGCATTAGGCTAATAGTCTAATAGGAGAGATGGGTACTTAGGTGCATGTTAAAGTTGAGTTCCTTTTCATGAGGGGCGGGGCTGTTTCTATATTTCAATGTAGACCTTTTGCATGTGTGATCTCTCAATGAAGGAATCCATGTGAATGAACTAAGTCTAGCAGCATAGAAGAGTTTAAGAACTAGCCAGCAACTGTTTTGACACCCTTGCACCACATTTAATAAACACATGTGATGATAAATAATTGAGGGAGACAGAAATGAGTCTATTAAGAATTTCATAATTGATTTCATTTCAGTGGCAAATTATTGCAAGATTTAAGGGAAAAAAAAGGAGAATGCCACAGAATTTATATTTTTAAAAAATCATCACCAAGGAGAGCAAAAAGCAGGAAAGTAGATTTAGAATGTATGGATACAGACCCTAATTGAAAGAAATCAGACAAAGGCAACAACATATTTTAGTAATAAACACTTTACATTCAGATATAAGCACTATGCATGGGTTGATTTGAACGGATATGGCTAATTTTAAGTTCTTAAATTTATAGCTACCTTTTAAAAATAATTCAAAAGAAACAAGACTTCTCGTATTTGCAGCAACTTGTGTTTTACAAAACCTTAGAAAATGACAGTTTGCTGAAACTCAGACACACATGAAATTGCACAGATCTACTTTGGATAATTAATCTGTTTCAGTTCATGAGAAACCACTTAATTGTCTTCCTTCTTGAATGTTGAAAAAGCCCAACAATTGTTAATAGTTATATGCAAACCAGCACCTCATCTTTCTTTGAATATATTGATTTTTTGTCAATCATAAACAAAATTGCTACCTTTTGTTCAAAGAATTTGAGGAAATTCTTATTTGTTTTATGAGATTTATGCCTACATATTAAATGAAAATAAAAAATAACAACAGAAAACACAAAATTCATGATGAGATAACAAATAGAAAGAATGTTAATTTTTGATGAAGATAATTATTTAAACTTTTGTTTATGTCTGGTATGTATGTTTGAAGCACTAAGGAAAAGGTATGCCTTTATACTTTGTCTAACGCATCTTTTTATACCATAAAAGTGCTTTTTATTCTATTTTCTCTTCACTAGTAAGTGTGAAATATTGTAGATGCTTTCCTCATTCTATAGTATGGGTCATATTATTTCTTCACATGCTGACTACCAGCTGGGTGGTCTTTGAAAACTACAGTATTTACTAGTAATTTGTTAAAGACCTTTTCACAGATATACCTAACTGGCTCTGGGGAAATGGGCTAGGTAAGCCCAAGAAAATCCTTGGGGAGAATAACAAATATACATTAAAAAAGGACCAAAATATAAGTGTGATATTTAACTTTTCAGTGCAAGAGGATGGAAGGGAAGAGAAGACAGAGGGAACTGGTTGCTTCTCCTTCTGATCACAATGGTATTGATAATAGTCACTGGTCATGACAATCTTCTAAACATAACCAATGAAAAGTAAGCACTTAGCACACATGTAAACCAGTTCACACCAACATATTATAATAAAGTTAGTTAGTATGCATAATCCCTTTGTAGATTAAGGTGTATAAAGATTTGAAAATGATGGGATGTGCTGTAAGGTATCCTATCAAGTAGTGGTGTCTTGCTTTAGTCTGCAGCTAAAGAAAGACTGTGTTGCCTTAGTCACTGGATTAAGGAAAAGAAGAAATGAAGAGAAAATCATGGTGGAGTAAGTGGTATCTGCCTTACTAAACATAGATAGTTTCTGTGGCTATCACTGTTTGTATGACTAAATGTCAACAATGTTACTGTTTATGAAATAGGAAAAAAAATTCACAAGTGACACTGACAAACCAGAGGGAAGACAATGAGAATAATGCTAGGTGATTCTCAGGTCTGAGTGATCTCTTGGCCAATTAAAATGGTCCAAAGGAGTGAAAAGGAAAGCATGGAAGGATCTTGTTTCCAGAATATTGGGCAAAAGTGTCATTTTCAGAATTTGAGTAGCTTAGGCTTGGTCCTGTTTTCAATGTGACAGACACATAATGGTGGACAAACAAGGAAAGGCAATGAATCAATAAGGTACAGTAGGAAGGGTGACAAATACAGGAGCCCGTGGACCCTGAGCCCATCTTCTGGGTCCTGACCACAGCTTGACACTTAAATAGAAAGAATTGGGATGAGAGATGTATACATAATTAAGGGACAAAGAGTGGTCAAGTTAAACATGCATTTAGGATTGTAGGATTGCTTGCACAATATTTTATAATTAGAGACAACACTGTTCATAAAGCAAGGGAATGAATAAAAAGCTCTTTTCAGCCATCTGCCTCCCAAACACCATTTGGGATGTGCGAACATCAGTATGCCAGCATCCTCTAGCACAAATATTATCATAAACAACACAGTGTTTGTATTAGGTAGTATTAAGTAGGCAATGGGTGCTGAATTTGTCTGGGCAAATAAAGGACATTCTTTAAAACAAACTTCCTGCACTGAAAAAGTTATCTCGTTCTACATCCTAAAAAGGATCAGCATAAATCAAAATATGAAAATAATTGGGACATACCCAAGAACAAAAGAAGGAATTATGAAGAATAACACACCCTTTATGAATTAGGACTGTATTGAAAGCACCCACCCTGATACACACACCTTGAAGCATTAGAATCTCCTTGGTGAGCTTGCCTATTTTCAGAATTATTATTCAGAAAACACTGTCATCCTGCATCTACCAACATAGAGAGTTTGTTTGCTTTGTTGATGAAAATGTCTTTCTAATTTTAACAAGCTACCCATGAAGTCTTCTTTGTGTCTACTGTTAATACTCTATTAGTTATAAGAAAAACTAGTTAGAAAGGCCACTCTGTCTTTTAACAGGAGAAATTAGAAGATAGTCATTCATTCTTAATTAATTTGATGGATCAAATAAAATATTTTATATATTTTAAACAAAATGAGGAATAAGGAAATTAATAAGGACCAGTATGATTCCCAGAAAGATGCTATGGAAAAAATAACTAATATTAGAATAAATGAAGAAAATATTTAGGAAAATCTGGGACTCACTGATAAAAATTTTAAATATTTAACAATAATTTAATGAAATATATAATGTGAGATAGGAGTAAGACTAGTTGTAAAGCATGTGTAAGATAGTGGCTTTAATTCTAACTGCCAACACATGTGCACAAACACGTAAAAGCAATCCTTAGTAAGCTTTATTAATCATTCTAATCCTCACATGGAAACTGTTACATTGACTCTTTTGATACTGTGGGAAAACAATCACATCATTAAAGTATTCCAGGACCTCATATTTGCTATTTAAAGAGATGTTTTCTTGCTTACATATTTCCCTCTTTTTAATGACTGGCTTGTTTCTAAAGTAGACGCACACAATTTGGCACCATCTTCTCTGTTTCAGCACAATGTGGTTGAATTGGCAGTTTCTGCTCTGAAGAAGCCATTATTGTTTGGGCACTGAAACTTCATTAGTCAAACCCCCACAGTATGAGATTTTACAAGGCAGGAGTAAGATAATGGCAAGATGAGGTCTCCTGTATGCTAATCCTCACACTTGGAGGGAATTTACTTTAGAGAATATATAGTTAACAGTTTTCAGAGAGAGTGGCTTTTCTTTGACCAGTAGTAATGTCGTTTGTTCCTCAATAATTTATTTCTTTTTTTAAATATTTATTTTTTATGTATACAATATTCTGTCTGTGTGTATGCCTGAAGGCCAGA
>LOEQ01008925.1:2453-18490 GCA_001685075.1 Bramus lutescens | reverse complement strand
AGAGAGAGAGAGAGAGAGAGAGAGAGAGAGAGGGAGGGAGGGAGAGAGAGAGATTACTCTTAATGAAATTCTGCTGTACTCATAGATCAGTGCAGTGTTCAGCTATCGTCAGAGAAGCTTCTTCCTGTGACAGTTAGGAGCACCCAGAGAAGGCAACAACCAGACATTATGCAGAGAGTGAGAGACTGTAGAATACTCAACACTAAGTAGGATGGCCCCATGAAATCACTCTCCTCAGAGCTCAGAAAAGTCTATAGGAGTGGAGACAGAAACAGTGGAATAGCCAGAAGAGATAGAGGACAGCAAGAAAACAAATACCTCTGAATCAACTGGATTGACGTACATGAACCCAACGAAAATGAAGCAGCGTACACTGCCCTGTATGGATCTGCAAGGGATGGGAATTCCTCAACATGAAAGAAGTGTGCACATTCCCCAGTGCCTAACGCAGATGCTACCTTCAATATATAACCAATTTCAAATGAAAATTTTGTTGTTTTTTTTAGGGCGTCTCACTAGGGAAGAAACTCCTTTTTTTTTTTTGAGTATTTCTTTTTTCAAGACAGGGTTTCTCAGTTTAACAGCTCTGTTGTCCCAGAACTTGAGTTTTAGACCAGGATAGCTTCAAAATGGACAGAGATCAGCCTGCTTCTGCTTCCCAAGTGCTGTGATTAAAGACATGTGCTATCACTGCATGACAATAAACCACTGTTTTTTAAAAAATTGGTATTGATTCTTTCTTAATTTCACATCATGCACCCCAATCCCACTCATATTCAGCATCCTTCCGCCCCTGTACTGATCCTCTGCCCTTGCAACACCCCTCAAGAAAAACAAAACAAAATCTTGCCATGGAAGCTACCCTTTTTTCCAAAGTTTTATTTGCAAATGCTCATTGCAATGAATTATCAGACTGGTTCAAGATCTCTGGCTTCTGTTACACTACAAATAGTGGATCATCACTGGGACAGCTTGTAGATATCCAGCAGAAAATGAACTCCAATGTATCTTTGGAGGTTCCCCGTCACAATATGTCTGTCTCAGCTTTTTCTTTCGTCCCTTTAAAATGAATTATGTATGTAATTTTCTCTCTTTATACCCATTGGATCTTTTGTGTATATGTTATGGTTTTCACTTTAATTTTTCTATGGGATTCCTGGTTGTGCAAATGAGTGGGCTTCCATTCTTTGGTCCTAGTCTTAGGCAATTTTGCTTCTGTTTATTTTGTCCTATTCTCATTCATTACTTTTATTTCATCTTATATTATATTATATCAATGTTACCTTTAGATGTCCATTTGTTTTATCATGAGAGACAGAAAGTTCTTGGATCAAGACGGGAAGGGAGACAGAGAAGTATTGGGAGGAGTAGAGGGAATGGAACCATAATTAGAATATATTATATAAGAAAAGAATATATATTAAATAAAAGAAATAATCTTTGTAAAATCTTTGATAATAGTAATGTACTGTGATCCATTGCCCATAAATCATGTCATACTTAATAGTGGTGAAGATATTGCTTCATAACTGGTAGTTAAATTTTGATTTACATTTACTATGTGATTTTTATATATTTATCTCCCCTATCTTTTCACTAATATGGAATGTTACTATTTCCTGAGTGTTGTGCTCTTTATAGTATTTAATTAGAAAGTTTTTAGATTGTAGATGTTTTTGAGATTTTCTCTTAGATGTTACACTGCAACATAATTGCGTATTTCTCACTGCTTATCTGAAAACAGTAATATACCATTAAGAAGAAGGAATGTTATTTCTGTTTAAGTGTGAACCAATAAAACAGGAATAAAGTGTGGAGATTCCATTTCTAAAAGCACATGGAAAGTCATTCGATTAAATGCACAGAACTTAATATCTGATATTTAGGAGAGTGAGTAGACACAGAATTTTATCAGAAACAACGAGCTTCAGAGACTATTGTGACTAAGCTATCAAGGAACTTCAGAAGGGAAATCTTACAAGTTCTATGCACCTTTAAGGTTCTGTATTCTTAATTATACTGGTGGAATAATTTATACTAGTATCACTTATTATAAAGGATCACTCCAATCTTTCCTAACAAAGGTACTGTTGAAGAAATTGTGGTAACAATACCTGCAGTCTGATCTATTGCTCATCCTTTCTGAAAGTTTATCGTTTGAACAATATCTTCCTCTAAGAATTTTATGGAGGCAATAGCCTCTATACCTATGAGTGTGTGAAATACCAGTTCATGACTTCCAGGAATTATGTAACACATTCATATAATTTTAGTAGTTCCATAAAGAATAGAAATCAATGTCCTGGTTGGATAGATAGACAATATGATCCTATCCACTCCTTCTACCAAATGATCAGTTATAGATATGCCTTATCATGTTCAGGGTAGAGACATCCTGTATTTCTGGTCATTTCTGTCTAGACTGTATGTCTGTTCTCTCTGTAGAACTTGAATCATGTGATTAAAAGCTTAGCAAATAATTCCTAACTTTAGATTTTTCTGTTTAGGAGATATCTGAAAGAGAAGTCACCTTACAGAGACAAGTGTTCAAAACATGTTTTAAGAATATAACTGTTGCCAGGTGCTGGTGGCACATGACTTGAATCCCAGCACTCAGGAGGCAGAGGCAGATGGATCTCTGTGCGGTGAAGCGCAGCCTGTTGTAAAGAGTGAGTCCCGGGACAGCCAGAGCTCTTACATACAGATACTTGTCTTGAACTCCGCCCTGAGAAAAATAATGTGACTGTTGTATTTTACAAGAAAACAAGTGCTTCACAATTGACATAAGTGAGCAGAACAGCTGTTGTGTGCTCCAGTTTCACGTCTGCCGTGTGCTACAGTTTCAGGCCTGTTGTGTTCTCCAGTTTCATGCCTGCTGTGTGGTGCTGTTTCACGCCTGTTGTGTGTTATAGTTTTATACCTGTTGGGATTGGCGATTCCTGGATGAGAAGCATTACCTTAGGCTGTTCAGTAGAACCTATAAAATATAGAACAATTACCATGAGAACGAAGGTGAAGGAACCTGGATTTTGGATCTCTCATAGAAGGCTTTAAGGGTGACAGACTATTTTTGTACTTTATGTCTGTCTTTGGTACTGAAACACAAACAAAGATGAAAACAGATTCAGTTTTGACCATATTCCATAAAATTAGTACCCTTTTGGGAAAATAACAAGTTCCTGTGACCAAGGATAGGATTTTTTTGAGATTTGTTGTCTTTCCTTATCTCACTAATAGTCTTAAGATGAGAGATATAAATCTGGTCTCATTTTATGTTTCTTTTCACTTTTCTCAGAGAATAGCTTCTGAATGTCTAGAGCTGAGAAAAAGCCATATCTGAGCACAGACATCTAAAAAGTTCATGTTTGTTCTCCACATGTTTTACCTGTCATCGCCTCCCATGGCTTCCAGATCAGTCGATTAACTAAGAACTCACAATGAGTGAAGAGATAGGAAATGGCTTCTTCCCCAAAGGCATTTCAGAGCATTGCTCATCATTTCCCAGAAGAGCTGAGCTTATGGAGTGAAAATGGTAGAATGGGAGTGATGCAAGTGGACATCAGGGCAGGTAAGAGTGAATGATTTGGAAAACCTATGACTCAGGATTTAAGTTCTTGGCAAAGAAACAGGGAATGGAATTTTGAATTCTGGAGATACAATGGTTCATAGGAAATGCAGAGACACTACAGAGTAGCATTGGCAGAGTACCCAGAAAGGAGTCAGATGTCTGGATATTTGAACATTATAGAATACATTCTTTACTTAAATCTAGACCACTGTGGATTATGTTTCCCCTGAAGCTGTTCCTCACTATAATGATAAAGAATTTGTTCTTGAGGGAGCACTATGGTGGGCAAGGGCTCTGGTGGTTGCACACTACAGTCTAGCTAGGCTGAGTTTGATTTGCAATAAAACTGTGCTCATTAATGGCAAAGTGAATAATAGCATTTCAGGAAAACAGAGGCCAGGCAGTAGTATCTCATGATGTCAGGGTCAAGTTGAGCAGTTTTTAAATGCACAAAAAGCAAGGAAGAGCTGCCTTACCCCAAACTCATAGCAATTCCTTGGAAATAGCCGTGCTCTTTGTGGCTAAGTAGGCAGCCAATGGCTTCCGTTTGCTAATTAAATTGAGTAGGCTATGGATATTATTCAGTAATGGAACATTGACTTAGTATATATATATGAGGTCTCAGGGTCCATCCCCAGCACCATAAATTAAAAGGATGGTCCCAGGGTTTGAACATGAGACTTCATATATTTTAGGTCAGTACTCAAATACTGAAAGAAAAATATAGAACCTATGTTCTGTTGATGACAAACAGCATTTCTCTCAGAGTGATAATCACTCAAAAGGAGCAGTGATAAGAAATCTTTTTTAATTATAATGGAAATATTTATTTGAAAGAAGAAAAATGACCTGATTTTCCCCTAAGTATTTTAAAATGTATATATTAATCATTTATACACCTGCAAATAGTGAACATTTGTTAGAGTGTTTACTGAATTCTGAATTAGACTTCCTGGTTAGTTAAACCTCTATGTTGCATCCAGGTATATTTGCAAATCTGTCATGTGAAAAACTGACAGCAGAGCAATCGTAAGAGACCCTGTGCTCTTGCTATGAAGACAAAATTCTTATCTGTTTCTATCAGTGATTTTGAAGGACAGTCTCTGTTCAATAAATTTGATTATCATATGTCACAGAAATCACCCCCACTGCTTTCAATGAATTGTATTTCTGGTTTTTTAATTCCTGATATCTCTAAAACCATAAATTTCATCATTTTTTTTCTTACTCTATGTTGCGCAGGAATGACTTTTAGCACACAGGATAATGTTGAGACTATATACCATTATGCATTCTAATAAAATTAGCTATTTATGAACTGATGTGCCACTGTTACATGATATTGTGAATATTCCTATCATCCAGCAGTTTGAGGCACAAGTGTAATGATATTTCATGTTGATAATGAAGCTCCCAAAATGTACTCTGAATCATCAAAGAAAGATGAGATTAGCTTCAGAATAGCTTTAATTCCAAGTGACTCATCTTTCTCATTAATCTACTAAATTAAGCCTCAAAGTCCTTTAGAGTATTTCTTCAGAGAAATACTCCACAGAATTTCTATTAAATTGTGTGAAAATAGGAACCCTTCCCCTTCCTGGGGCTGGGTGTCAATGTGAGCTTGCTGAGAAAGACCTTCACTTCCACCTCTTACTGCATGGGAGGTTGTATGCGACAGAGCAACCTCCATAGATTTTTGTCCTTGTCAGTGACAAAATCTACTAATGCTTTGCTCAAAATAGTTTTGCAAATACGTGTAATTTGCAAAGCTTCAATTTCCAAATACTTTTACTCTCTAAAATGGAATTACTGCGCTAATTATTTATATTATTTTAATCACATTTCCAGTACCAAAATTTAGAAAATTTTCTATTCTTTTATATTCACTATTCCAACTCTCTGAGAATTAACAACATACTTTTGATCTTCAAGAAGCTAAAATGGGGCAATATCTCTTTTTTTCTTTCTTGATCTTCACATCCTGATTGGATTTTATCAACAATAACTTAACTTTATTCATGAAGATCAGATTTATTGTGATTTTAAGTTTACCTAATTTTCTCTTTTCTATATGTGTTTCCATCTTTAGTCATGTTTGTTTTCTGAATGATGAGTGCATGAACCTTTGAATTGTGGGGATTGATTCATTAAGCTATATTTGTCAGTTAAATAATAAAATTCCTGAGATATAATTGGCTTGCATTATTAGAAGCAAAGTTTATAAATAAGCAGTTTTTAACTTCAATGTCCCCCAGTAAGTGACTGATATTACTGTTTCCTCTCACTCTTTTCTTCCTGATGTGGATTGCCCGGTACCAGACTTTTTACTTTTTCTTTCTTATATGATGTGTGTGCTTCCATGGGTGAGTGTAGGCCCAATGAGGTGCAGCTCTTAGGAAGTAGGAAATAATTCTCTACTATTGGTCTTTATCTTCTACATCTTGTCTGGGACAAGGTCTCTTTATTTGATACAGTATTTCCCAGACTAGCTGGAGCTGGAGCTTCTGTGGATACTCCTTATGATACTCTCATTGAGCTGAAGTAACACAGGAGTTGCATATATTATTATGTCTGACTTAAAGTAGGCATTGAAGATTTGAACTCAGGACCTCATGGTTGCTTGTCAACCATTTTATACACTAAAGCAGACTCTCCGCTCTTGAATTTTATCTGTTAAACTTTGTCAATCCCCCTGAGTAAATATGATTTTCCAAGAAGAACCACAATTTGACATTGAAAAATTCTAATTTGTGTGAACAGTATTAGCTTTCATTATGACTTTTATGAACAAAATTTGCTTTGATTATCCTTGTCCTCCTTTTCTCCATTTCCCTGGTCAACCCTTTGAACCTTCCACATATCCCTAATAGTCTAAGCATTTCCTTTCTACTATAAAGTCTCATGTGCTCTATTGGCTTCCCACTTTCTTTAACATTCTTTTCCTCATTTTTTCATGCCCTTTTTAATTTCATAATATAAGTATAAAGAAAAGGAATTATTATATTTATGAAAAACGCAAATTCACAAAAATATAAATTAAATGTTTGCTGCCAAGTTTATGGATTTTTTTGATCTTACCTCCGTTTCAAAATCTACAAGGATATTTTCATCAACTAAAATTCTGAACTCTCTCTCATTTAGCATATACTCATTTATGAATATTATCCTTGGAATTTATATTAAAAACTGAATATGGGCATAGCAATGCAAATGAATTAGATTCAAAATTAGTATGATCTTGAGATAATTAGATCATCAGACTAAATATTGATGAGATCATGGCTTCTGTATGAGAAATGGGAGCCCTGTAAAAATCAACCTACCAGTCAAAAGAAAGAATAGGTTTAAAATAGCAAGTCCACAGAAACTGTTTCCAAAGGAAATAGAGCAAACTGATTCTTCCAACTTCTGCGGGGATTTCTTATGGGACTCAAGTGTTAGTGACTTTTGAATAAAGTTTGTGTAGCTTAATTTTTTAAGAACTACATATAGCTATCACAGTGCTGTTTAGAGACCTACATATAGAACTGCATAGTGACATCATACAATAGAACTAAACATTGTGGTAAATCCATACAGCTCCTGTTCACTCACAAATACCCAAGTGAGAAGGGCAGAACCAGAATCAGCAGCTGTTCCTTTGCCTAGCTCCCATGAGCTTGAAGGATCAGGGAGAAATGTATGGGGTGGAGGCTGGAGGAAGGAAAGAGAAATGAGAAAGGTTGAAATGAAAATGCAGTCTCCAAAATAAACAACAAAACCATACTTGTTGTCTTGTAATCTCTTGCAGGACACTCTAGTGGAAATGAGTTATGTGCATGCTTAGTAGAATCAGTTAATTAACTGGGCAGCCAGTAAGGAATGTTTGCTGTTTTTCCAGAAGAACGGAATATGGTTCCCAAAACCCAAGTTTAACTACTTATTACAGCCTCTAATTGAAGTTCCAGATGATCCAACACTGTCTTCTAACCTAATCACAAACCCACACATTCACACACACACACACACACACACACACATGCGTGCTTACCTGTGCTCAAGATTTTGCATTCTAAATTCTTGTCATTCTTTCTTCTTTTTTTTTTGATTTTTTATTGAGCACTACATTTTTCTCTGATCCCCTACCTGCCTTTCCCTTTTCCTTTAACCCTCTCGCAAGGTCCCCATGACCCCAATTTACTCAGGAGATTTTTGTCTTTTTTATTCTTAATGAATAATCACAAGTAATATTTTGTAAAGTATAATCATTTGATTTTATTTACTTATATATCTTTCCTCCTCATTAGATAGCAAACAGTACACTTAAAGGCCCTTAACATCCAAAATTTATCTCTGATATTTTCTAATCTTTGACTAAAGTATAGGTTCTGAAAGACATTAAAGATATGGGTATATATCTTAGATATGATATTATCATACAAATATCCAGTCTGTATGTTGTTAATGACTGTATGCTTGGTAATATGCCTTATTTTACAGGAAAAGACTAGGAAGTTTTCTGTAGACTTACCAACAATTGGCTGCTTCTCTTCAGAAAATTCTTTTAATTCATTGATGTTCAGATAAAAATAATTAGTACTCATCTTTATGGGAACTATTGTGAGTCATCTTCTTCACAGTATGTAAATTTAAAACAAATAAAAATACAAAGAGGATTTACATGTAAAATGCTGTATATGAATCTATCAAGGAAAGACTTATCTCAGCAACATTTCTTCTCCTGACAAGCAGGGAGTACACACTAAAGTAATGATTCCAGTAATGTAGTAGAAGGTCGTTTATTTCTGGCTGGTTAGGCCTGAAATAACCGCACAGAAACTGTATTAAGTTAAGTCATTGTTTGACCAATTAGCTCTAGCTTCTTATTAGCTAGCTCTTACATCTTAATTTAACCCATTTTTATTAATCTGGATATCACCACGAGGCTGTGGATTACCAGGTAAATTTCTGGGGTCAATATCTGGTAAGGCTAAATGGCTTCTCTTGATTCCACCTTTTTTTTCCTCCCAGAATTCAGTTTAGTTTTCCCCACCTAGCTATACTCTATCCTATTACAGGGCAAGTCAGATTTGTTTTATTCATTAGCCTATCATATTCATAAGCATACAGAGGGGAATCCCACACACTTACCCTTTTCTGTTTAAATAAAAATGAAGTTGTTAATTTTAACACAGACAAAATACATATAAAAAACGGAATCAAGCAAGGATTACAGTTATAATATTTATCTTTTATCATAGCTAAGGAAAACTATAATAACTATATATTCTTGAACTCCATCAAAGACTCCAGAAGAATATAATATCACCTAAGTAAACAGGAAGTGCATTGTAAGCAAGTTCCAAAACTCTAAAATTGACAGAGACATTTCACTACATGGACAATCACCAAAAGTTCTTCTGTACCATTGAGGCATCCATCTTCAGCCTACAGGCCAATAGAATCCAGTAGACTTTTCCACAAAGCACAGAATTTCAAAGACAGTCCCACCTATATTGACAGTTTGTCAGTAACTTTCTTCTGTGTGCTGCAGAATATCTTGAAGGCACTTTCATGAAGCAGGAAATCTGAAGGACCATCTCACCTGCAAATTCAGCAGTCACTTCTCTGTGGGTCCTGCATGTCCAGTTCATTAAGCATAACATCAAGTAGTCCAGGTAAGAGCCGTATCTTACCCAAATGACTAGCAAACTCCATAAGGAGACTCTGTGGTCCACTCTTGAAGTTATTAATACTGCCAGTAATAGATGAGTCTCATTGTCATGTAAAGTTCTAAGTTCTTAAAACATTATAAATGCCACATTCTCTAGTCTTTGAAAGGTTTGAAGAATTCCTATCCATCTGAAATATATGCCTGAACATCTATAAAACCTAACTAACATGACTACATGTTTAACTATTATAGATAAGTACCTATTAACTTGTATTTATTAATAATACATTACATTTTATGAGTTGCACAAACACAATACCTTAATTAAGAGCAGAAATATATGTGTATGTATGTGCATTACAAAATTGACCTTAAATTTCTATCAACAAACCAAAATCCATACCAATGCAAATCTCTATAGCATACCCCCTTTAAATGTAAACAAACATTTACAAACAATATTTGGGAATATGGGCGTAGTTTTCTCCAAACTTTTTCCTGTTGTTTATTGCATTAAGTAATTTTTAAGGGTGTTCAAGGTGACCATTCAGGGATTCTTGGTCCATCAAACCACATTAGTCTGGAATAAATCCACAGATTCTCATCTTCTGTGGAATCAAAAGTGAAACCTCTTTCATAAAACAATAAATTCTTAAACCCCAATTCTGAAGTAAACATACCTTTATGTTTGATGTGGGAGTTCTTCCCCTCTGTGTGCTGTGATTATTATTAATGAATAAAGAAACTGCCTTGGCCTGCTGATAGGGAAGAACTTAGTTAGGCAGGGATGATGAAACTGAATGCTTCAAGAAAAAAGGGTGGAGTCAGAGATGCTATTGAGCCACTGCCAGAGTCAAAATGCCAGAACTTTGCTGGTAGGCCATGAACTCCTGGTGATACACAGATTAATAGAAATGGGTTAAATTAAAATGTAAGAGTTAGCCAATAAGAAGCTAGAGCTAATGGGCCAAGCAGTGATTTAATTAATACAGTTTCTTTTTGATTATTTCAGTTCTGGGCAGCTGGGACGAATAAGCAGTTCCATGCAATCTATGTTTGTTTAACTTAGCAGTCCATACAATGAAATGTCTCTCATTATGTAGCTCTTTAACAGTAAAAAAGTATATTATTAGTATATTATTTATATTATTGGTATACATAAACCAGAGTCTCTGTGCATATTCCATCTCATGTGGCTTACTTTCTTACTCTATTACCTTTTCTGCAAGTTTAATATTTATTTTATTCTCTTTACCCCTTTAATCTATGACTGTCTGTACTCTTTTATAATACATTTGCTGTCTCTTTACTCTTTTTTTTCTCTCACCCAAGCCTATGTACATTTTAAAAGATATTGTGTCTCATTTAGAGGTCTTTTCTATGTGAATCTGTCTTTATTATGTATTTGTAATCCTTTTCTCACCAGGACAGCTTCTTAAAACGCTAAACGTTTCTTTAAAACCTAAGTCACAGCATTTCTAAAGAAAATATAGCTCCCCCCCCGTTTGCTTCCCCCAGTTCAACGTGGCAGAGGTACATTAACTGCCTCTGAGACTGCTGGTGGGAGCTGTCCTCAACCATCTCAACTCTGATAATTAGTTGGCCCATGATGCCACCAAGTAACTTGCAGCACAGTGCCCACACACCCCATTCAAGTGCTTGGCCTCCTGAAAAAGCCAGAGTTTGCTCTGGAACCACGCCCAGAAAGCCACTGCTTTTTTCCCTGCTACTGCTGAATCAGCAAAATCTTTCTTAAAGGAGCCACAGAGTTAAGCAGTGTTTAACTCTGGGTTTTTGTTTTGTTTTGTTTATGTTTTTTTTCCCTAGCATTCCTTCCAAAACTATCAGGTTTTAAGTGGATTTTAGTTTTTTAGTTGGCCATGCTGGGCACAAATTTGTAGTAAGAAGTCGCTTGTTTGTTTCTGGGTGCCACCCCCTCAGTAAAGACACAAAAACTGTATTAATCAAATCACTGCTTGAACCATTAGTTCTAGATTCTTATTGGCTAACTCTTACATCTTAATTTAACCCATTTCTAATAATATGTTTATCACCACGAGGCTGTGGCTTACTGGGTAAAATTCTGGCGTCTGTCTCCAGTGGGGCTACATGGTTTCTCTTGACTCCATTTTTTTTTTCTCCAAGCATTTAGAATACTTTTCCCCACCTATCTCTCCTATATCCTACTACATGCCAAGGTAGATTCTTTATTTATTAACGAATCATAGTCACAGCATACAGAGGGGAACCCCACATCACACTAAAGTTCAATTTGTTGAAAGAAGGACTTTTATTGGAGCTACATACCGGATGACGGAAAGCGAGCACTTCCAAAAGCAGAGAAGATTCAAGTGGAAGCTATGTCAGCAAATATTCCACCCCACCATGAGCAATGACTCATTGAATCTTCAGGACCTTCATGGAATCTTAGGAGAAGGACTCTGATGAATCCTGAAAGTTCAGTTTTCCCAGGCATTTGACGTTTAGTGACTTCTTTAGTCACGTGACCCTTGCCCTTATTCTTTGCAAGGAATATTTTAATACAGAGGAAATTGCTATGAAACAGATGCTTCTTGCAGAAATGTTTCCCACAAAGCTGTCAAAGAATAAGTAGTATAACCCAAGGGAAGCAAAAAGTGGTAAGAGTGCAGGTTATGTCTGTCTTCAGCCTGAGAACTGGGAGAACTATGGAATCCACACATTTTTTTTTCTGTTTATCCAAGAACCAGTCTAACTGAACACTGTGCTTCTGTAAATAAATCTTTGTCTGTCCAAGAAATTTTATTCACTAGGCAAGTGAATGTAAGGGGCCACACTTAGTCCCCTGGAGGGTACAGCAGCCACAGATATTGGAGATAGAGGTTATAGAAAATGTTGGACTAGGTTTTAAATAATACTAAGTGTTTGGACACATTCCTTCATAGCATTGAAAGCTCCCTCTATGACCTTCCAAATATTTGTTTGAAGGGTCAGCGATTTCCAATTGAAAGGCTAGAATAATGTTAACAGCACCAGGTAGATAGCAGGATTCCTCTCACAGAACTGGATGTGGAAATGGGCAAAATAATGGTATATAGAAACAAAGTGGAGGCTCCACCAACATTTCTCTGAAATCAGGAGTGGCTGACACAGTTTCCATTCACTTATGATCTACATATTTTCCTATTCCTTATATAGAACATTCCTCCCATTTGATGATAAATTTCACTTACCTACCGTGTTTAATTATCTCTAAGAACTGCATCCTCAGTAGAAAGCTTTCATTTGGGAACCCTGGAATGATCCCTGTGAATTCTGAATGTGTTAGGAAAACTAGCTATATATAATGAATCATAAATTCTCAAAAAGTAGAAATACTATAAGTCAGCCAAAGAACCTTTTATTTATTTATTTAAGCAGTCTACCAAAGTGTCCAATATAGTCAGTGAATTGTGGCTAATGGAGGATGCAGTAAAATCTCAAATTACTATCTGCAAGCTTCATTTCTTTCTGACTCCACTACCTGCTTAATAGAAGGGATGGAAAAGAACATTGCAATAGAGATAGGCAAAGCAGAATGTGGAAAATATAATTATAGGATATGTCATTAAGAAAGAAAAGTTAGAAAAAATGACTATTCAGATGTTGTCTCTTTATCAGTTGCCACCAAATTACAAATAGAGGCCTTCATTGACTAGATGGTAGGAGTCTCTCTTTCAGAGAATTGATATCAAAATTTATTAAGTTGTTAATGTTTATATTCGTAAACATTAAGGGTAAGCTATCTAGGAATATCAAATGCAATTTTTAACATGTTCTAAAACTAGTGGCATTTCCTTTTGTATATATTGAAATTTAATAAAGTAAGACTGATACAGAAGTATAACAAAATGAATAGAAATCTAATATGGCTTCATGTGGGATGATGTTAACAAGGGAAACACATCTACTTTGAAATAAGTATCCATCAACCAAAGATGCCCACAAAATCCTATAATCAGACATGTATACAAAATGAGAAGGGCTAAAACCCAACTCAATGTTTTAACCATTACAAAGCAGTGGAAATGACTCTATTGAAAGTTTTCTAAACAGAAACCTCTGTAACTAGACTATTTTCATGTGACAAAGTTGTTTGTAATCAATTCTTTGTTATTGAGTCAATAATGCACATTAAGCAAACACTTCTTATTTCAACCCTTCATAATGATGGCAAATCAAGAAAGCTATTCAATATCAGATGTTTATCTAGAGTAGAAGAAAATAATGGTAAGATCTTCGGTATCTTTTTTCTGAAAGCTTTGTTCAACCATCCCCTCTGAGATTGTTTTGACTGAAAATAGCTCTGTAGTTTTCTTGAAATGTATACTATTCATCAGAAAAAAATAGAGTTCCTGCAAAATTTGACTAGAGAGCATGTTAAAAACTATACTGGCAGTCACAACTCTGTAAAATATGAAGTAGAAACAGCTCCGAATTACTTGAAATTAAATAAAGGGGAGGGTTCAGGGTTCAATGCTGTATTTGTTTGTTTGTTTTCTTGCTTTGAAATATTTTCAGCTAAGATTATTCCTTCAGAGTTAGTTAGGAAATAAACATTCTGAGAGAAAATGAAAGAGACAGTAAACACTTCAACATTTTATAAGCCTAATATTAAATTTGTATTTTTTTAATTTGTACTTTTTTTAATCTATTGTTAAGATTGGAAAGACAGAAGGCTTGCATGCAGACATCCTTTTCACAGAAATAAGCATTAATGCTACCAATTCATAGAGCAATATTGGAAAAATGGGAAAGGAAATTAAATAAAAAACATTTCCAATTTTCTTGAAATTTTTATTTATTTATTTATTTGATACACGGTATTTCAGTGTAGCTCTGATTGTCTTGGAACTCACTATATAGTTCATTGAGATCTCTCTGTCTTTGCCTCCTGAGTGCTGGGCTTAAAGGTGTGTGATGCTATGCTAGGACATAAAACAAAAAAAAACTTGAAAATGACCATGACATGCCTAGGACCATGTCCTATGTGTAGACTTGGTTGTTGGCTTGGTTAAGCACTCCTATTATGAAAAGTAAAACATTAAAAAGTATAAACAAATATGTTGATAATTCTTTAATACTGTGTCATGTAATGATTCAAATAATGTGGTATTTACTTCTCAGAAAACTGATTGTTTTGCTTATTGTGATAGTAGCCAGGTCTATTCATTTGAATGAATTTAACATATTTTTGTTCTTCTTCATGGCTAAATTGCACTCAATTTTCCATTATATATCACATTTTCTTTATACATTCTTTCATGAATGCATATCTGGATTGATTCCATAATTTGGACAAAGTATAAAGAGTTCTGTTTCTACTAAACTGAACATAATTTTCTTCATTATTTTCATGTCATATTTTGTTGATTGATTACAAGGATTCAAATTATCTTTCATTTGTGTATCAAGTGGTAATTTTTAAGTAAATAGATTCATGTATATATGAATGATATTACCACATGTATACATCAGTGAGAGTACCAATTCCCATTTCCTTTTATTTGGTTTTAAAGTAGATGAGGGATGAGAGTTAAATGTTTGGGTGAGGAAATGAAATTTTTTGTGGAGGTAATATGCACTCTGGTAATCCTGGATGCCTTAAACTGTCTTAAGAAAACTATTTCTGTTTTTTCAAACTTCAAATGGAATCTATAGACCTAAGTAGATCTGTTCCTCCAGAAGTAAGAACCAATGAATAAGCCACCAAACTTTCCATCAAGCGGATCTACTTTAGATTTGCTACCATTAATTGTATGTCCAATTTTATTTGATCACTCACCGTGACACCCACTGGGAGGAGAGGGGAGGCAAGCTCCACGAAGAATTTTTTTCAATCATGCTTTGTTCCATGATGTCCTTTCAGGACAAGGTAGCTACAACCCAACAATAGGTATTAAGCATAGGGAACAAAATGATTTGTCAGGCACATTTAATTTTGTGTCTCCAAAGTAAAAATTTGCTTCCTTTTTGTAAGAGAGCAAAGGAAGATTTTTGTGAAGTCACATAAAACTGTTGATTTGTTTGGACTGTTGAGATAAATGTTTGTAAAACAAAGTTGAATTTCACTTAATTTGCTACAGAAATATATTTATTACTCAGCTTAGGCAAAGACCATTTTATTTATTTTTCATTTACTGAAAATGGATTCTTCCTCTTGCAGTACATCCCAACAATTGTTTCTCTCTCCCTGTCCACCTTCCAGTTACCCCATCTTCCCTGTCTCCCAGATCCAGTCCCCCTTTGTTTACCTTAAGAATGGAGCAAGCATCCCAGAGATCACAACCAAAAATAACTAAACATACAATAAGACAAGGAAAAGTCCTCACACAGAATATGGACAAGGCAACACAACAGGAGGAAACTTGTCCAAAGAGCAGGCAAACAAGTCAAGACATACCTAGTCCTCTAGTTAGGAGTTCCACAAAAATAGGAAGGTAACAGTCACAGTATAAACAAAATGTTCTTGTTCCTGATCCTCTGTAGGTCTTTGCTTGCCACTTTTGTTGTTTTGATATCAAACTTTAATCCATGATGATCTGATAGCATACAGGGAGTTTTTTAAATTTTTTCTTTTTATTGATTGATGTAGGAGGGTCATCTGTGTATGTGTTACTTTCATTGGTTAATAAAGAAACTGCCTTGGCCCTTTTGATAGGCCAGCCCTTACGTGGGTGGAGTAGACAGAACAGGATGCTGGGAGAAAGAAAGCCTCTCAAGGGCAGACGCCATGACTCTCCGCCCCAAAACAGACGAATGAGGCTCCGGCCGGCCCAAGATGGACGTGGGTTAGAA
>LOEQ01008924.1:7115-24577 GCA_001685075.1 Bramus lutescens | reverse complement strand
GTGAGCCACCATGTGGTTGCTGGGAATTGAACTCATGACCTCTGGAAGAGCAGCAGCCAGTGCTCTTAACCACTAAGCCTTCTCTCCAGACCCCTTTTTGTTATTCTTTAGAATTTAGTTCTGGATCCATCGTGTTCTCTTCCTTCATCCTATCGCTTCTATTCCTCAGTTTCCTCAGGAGATCTTAACTATTTCCCTTTCCTGGGGCCCTCCATGTGTGTAGCATTTAGGGTCCTTCTTTTTACCTTGCTTTTCTGGGGATTGTGGATTGTAACCTGAATATCCTTTGCTTTACATCTAATTTCCACTAATGAACACCTGGGGATCCTGCATGGAACTGAAGTAAGCCCTCTGAATATGAGTGACAGTTATGTGGCTTGATCCTTTGGAGGCCCCTGGCAATGGGAACATGACTTGTCTGGGTACATGAACTAGCTCTTTGGAACTCATTCCCTATGGAGGGATACTTTGCTCAGCCTTGATACATGGGGGAGGGGCTTGGTTCTGCCTCAACTTAATATACCAGACTTTGTTGATGCCTCCTCTGAGGAGTGGATAGTGGGTGGGATGGGGAGAGGTGGGAGAGCAGGAAAAGGGGAGGCAGGAAAGCTGGAGCTAGTATGTAAAATTTTAAAAGAAATTAAATAAAAAAATAAAAGTGCATGCCACCAAAATAAAAAGAATTTATCTTTATAAGGCAACAAGGATTTCTGTTATCATCTTTTGGGTATCTAGCATGACTATAACATTTCCAGTATGCTTTCTTTGCCATTTTTACCAGTAGCCAGAATATCCCAGGAGAACACTGTCTTTGTTGTGTTTTCTATATCAAACCGTGTCATTTCTCATTCTAAGTTTTAACATAATTATTGATGTACTGCCATTGATTTTTGGTTGACAGTGAGCTCCTTGATAGTAAGTACTACATTTTAATCATGCCTCTGTTGTAACTATCACTTACGACTACTCTGAATTTATATTAATAAAAAGTTAATAGATATTTGTTGTATGAATAAATTGAAAAAAGCAGAGGTGGGAAGGCTGGTATAAAGTATTTGTGAATTAAGTGGAAAGAATTTACCATTCCTTTATATAATTTCTTCATAACTAGAAAAGGCATTATCCTTTAAAAATAAGATCTTCTGGAGTTTTATTTTTATATGTGATCAATCTATTTACTTATATCTATATTTCTTGCTTCCCTGCCTTGTTTTAGTTAAAATGAAACATTTTCTATATTCTAGCAAGCATACTCTTAGCTTAAATCTCTGAGGATTTTAATTTCATTTCCATTTTCTGTGAAATATATACATATAAATGATTGTATGAAAATTAGGACTTGCTTATCATCTCAAAAATTTTAAAACTACATTCACAACTTAATGTGCAATATGTTTAATGAAATCTACATTTTCTGGAGGCCCTGTTCTTTAATCTTTTCCTCTACTCTTTTTCTAACTTATTCAGTATCTTCTCAGTTATTACTTTTTAAAGATTTATTCACATTTATTTCTAAATATATCTTATTAATTACCAGACAATTTCATACAATATATTTTGATCATATTCACCCTTTACTCCTCCCCCAATTCTTCCCAGACCCAGTTGTTTTCTCCCCACCTCTCCAAATTTCATATCTTCTCTTTTTAAATAATCCTCAAAGTACAAGTTATACTGCCTATATATTCATGGATCAGGGACTACGTCCAACGGAGAATGGTTGACCAAGGTAGCCACGTGGTTAAAGAAAAGCTATTCTCCTTACCAAGCATCTGTGAATGATTAATAACTCCTCAGCTATTGGTGAGAATGAAGCCTTTATCTAATTATTCTTTATAAGTAAAAACTCAGGAATCAAATATTTGGTTAAGAACATAATTGATCAGAGAAGTACCAGGAAAGCAATGGGTGATTTCGTCTCTTATTCATCAATTCAAAAAGCCAAGAATCTTTCTAAGCCCCTCCTTAGTACTTCCTGTTTCTCCCTCTATGTCCTGGGTTCTCCAAAACTTCTATGGCTACTTTTGATCAGCTATTAGCTAGCTCCACCCTCTGATTCAAGGTAAACTTTATTGACAGTCTTGGAGAATGTCAGAATATGATCAAAATATCCCACAAATGGGAACTAATGAATCCCTCTACACTCTAAACTGAAATAGTGACTGTTTTGGTCTTGTGCAGGAAAGCAGTTGCTGTGAGTTTATGTGTGCAGTGGTCCTGTTAGATCGAGAACGTACTGTCTCACCCTGGGCCTCTTGATTTCTGAATTGTACAATTTTTGTAGTCTCTCTTTTGTGATGATCTCTTGAGTTTCAGGTTGTTTCTCTTAATTTATATTTATGGGTATGCCTGCATGAGTTATTTATGCCACATGCTTGCATGTTGCATGCCATCAGGGTGTGTTGGTTAGAGAAGTGCTGGATGTAGAAATGGAAATGGAATTGCATGGTGTTTTGAGATGCCTGAAATGAGTGTTGGGAACCAAGCCTAGGTCCTCTGCAATAGCAGTATGAACACCTTCTCTCCAGTTCCTCAGCAATGAGTCTATCTGCATCAAATAATATTTCATCTGTTAAATCAAGAAAAACTTTTATCAGGTGAGGATGTTAGACATTTTATCAGCATGGAAATGTGCACGATGGGAAAAAATGCAAAAAGGAAAAATTAATTTGACTCTTGCCAGAGTATGTGCTAGAGCAGAACATCTTACAGCATAGTGACCAGGAAGCAGAAAAGAAAAATTCTGTGTGAACTGGATTTCCCTATTCTTTTGTTCATTCTTACTCCTGACATATGAGAGGGTGCTGTCCGCAATTTGTGTTTTTCTTTTGGCATTGACGCTTGCTAATTGAATCTAGTACCTAACCTGTAATTTGTCTCAATATTTCACCACTGAATGCCCGCTTTACTTGTATTGTACTACTGAATGTCTGAAGTATGATTTGTACTCATGATATAGCCCTTTGAATTGAAAAGAAACAATATTGTTTTTCCCACACAATTTTGTTATCAGTATACTTTTAGAACACTAACATATCCAGAAGATTTCAAATTTTCATTGTGCTGAGGATAAAATTTAATGGTAGAACAATTATCTAGCCTGTGTGAGGTGGCTCTGTGTTTAATCTACAGCTCCGAGTAAACATCGACTGCTATATATTTCATTTATAAAATTGAAAGCATGTTGAAATTCTTGTGAGTTAAGAACATCTTCAATAGTTTGTATTGTGAATTTAATTGGTCTTAATAAAAAACCTGGAGTCAGATATAGGGTTAATGCTGAAAGATCAGAGAAGCAGAACAGCCAACCACTAATTCTTACCTCTACAAAATCCTCACACCGAATGGGGTATCCTGTCTCTACAAGCACTCAGACTCAATGGGCTGAGCTCCTGTCTCCTCCTGACTTATATTCCTCTTTCTGTCCAGACATATCACTTCCTGTTTCCACCTCTCTTGTGCTGGGATTAAAGGTGTGTGCCACCACTGCCTGGCCTCTGTAGATAACTAACTAGTGTGGCTAGATCCACACTCTGATATTCAGGCAAGCTTTACTTGTTAAAAGCACAAACAAAATAACACCACAGTGGTCAAGATAGGACTTTGACATGTAAATTGATTGACAACTTTATCTTTTCTGTTTTCACTACTTTAATTATTGTTATACTGAATCTGTAATAAAATTTCAAATATTTTGTTGATGAAACAAATATACAGAATCAAGAAATAAATAACATAAAAATTATTAAGTCATGCTATATATAAGTAAAATGGTTTATTTTATTAGTAAAAATTCAAAATTCAATAATAGATGGGAAAGGCAATCAAGAACATCCATCCATAGCTGAGGAACTTTAACAACTGAAAACTACTCAGGTAGCAGAGTCAGTTTGCAGAGTCAGTTTTCTTCAGGAACTCTACGACATCATCAAATTTGCGCTTTATGAACGCTTAGTTTCTTGTTTTTGTTTTTGTTTTTGTTTTTTTGAAGCAGGGTTTATCTGTTATACATTAACTTATTTATTGTTTATCACGAATGCATGACTTGCATGTCTAGGTCAGAGGGCAACTAACCAAAATCTTTTCCCTGCTTCTTCCACTATGTGGGAATTGAACTAATACAGTCAAGCTTGGCGGCAGGTGCTTTTACCCACTGAATCATCTCTCAGGCCCCCGAATGCTCAGATTTATGAATATGAAAGCTTTATGAATATTCAAATTCTAACAGTTAGGATGGCAGGGAATGGCTGTAGTCTAGAGAGTGAATGCGGGTGGTCAGCCAGTGGACAAATTCTATGATGAGCTAATGCTTCCATAGGCTAGAAAATGTATGAAAAAGAAAGATTAGGATAAAAAGTCATAACAATTTAAGGAACTGAAAGAAGTCTAGGTGAGGTGGATATCTGAGTGCCAAGTAGGTTATGTTGAGAAACAGGGCAGAGAGATTCATAGGAACAAGATGAAGTAAGGGCATACATGCAATATTAAGGAGTTTGCATTTATGCTAACAGCCCTGGTAGCCACTGAAAGATTTTAAATGACCATGTAAAATAGTTGTAGTGAATTGAGTAAATTGATGGACAAGAAAATTCAAACTAGCTAGGAACAGAAGCAGAAAACAGTTCTTAAAAGTCATTCTTTTCTTATGACTCCTCCTAAACATTGGGACAGATGATGTCTAACATTCTATATATGTTAATGTGTCACAAGAGGGGTAAAGCAAATGAACCTTTAACTGTTGATTTTTTTCCATATAGTGAGATTACATTTTTATTTTTTAACTTTATGCTAATAAACTAGCAGATATAAAAAATACAAGATAGATCTTCTGTTCAAACAAATCTTTCACTAGAAATACTTCTTTAATTTTGCTACATTTCATCTTAAAGGGTGTGTATATGTATGTATGTGTGTATATGTGTGTACATGTGTACATGTGTGCACATGTGTGGGGGGTGGGAGGAGTATATACATGTGACAGCACACATGTCAGAGGCCAAATGAAACTTCTTGGAGTAGGCTTTCTCCTTCTGTCAAGTGGACTGTGGGGATCACACTCAGGTTGACGGACTTGGTGACAAGAACCTTTACCTGCTGAGACATCTCACCAGGCCTGAAAGAGTTTTAGAAAGATATATTTCAAGGCACCATCTCAGTAGCTCCAAATGGCTATTTTACAGAAACATCTAACAACAAGGAGACCCTTATAGTCAGACTTTCTTCAAACTGGGGATTTCATTTTAAAGGGTAAATTTTTATTTAATATTTCATTTGGATCAGTCAGGTCTCATGAGACACCTGTTATAATAAGTAGACTTTTGACTATCATGTACACCACAATGGCCTGATATGTCACCTAACTTTCCATTATCCTAGATGCAATATAAATAACTGGGTGAAGATTATCCTTGAAAAAAGTAGATATCCCACGAGGTTTATCTTTAACTTGTAATCTCAGTGTCAATAATTAGATTAAAATTTCATTGTTATTTGAAAATGATAATTCTATTATTATCAATTATGATGACAACATCAACTTCTTTCTTCAGTTCATGATTTCAAAGAATAAAAATGTAAGTAAGTCATAAAAATATGGTAAAGAACTTTGAAATTAGATAGACCAATGGTTACTGGAGCTCACTAGCCTTGTGATTTTGGCATGTTGTTTAAAGTTTCTGACTTCCCATTGCTTTGTCTAGATCCTTAAAATATTGATAGCATATATATTGCAATTTTTATTATTAGTTAGAGAAGACTATAAACCTGAAAAATTTTCAGTGTTTCATATATTGTATCAACCCAATAAGTGATATTCTCATCTCTCACTGTGTAGCATAAACATGACATTTACAATCCTTAAAATTTTAATATTGAAAATGTAAATGCATGCTTATATGAGGCAGTGAGACATGATAATAAATAACATTATAGCTCAGGCAATTTCTTTCCTCCATATCTTTTACAATAGGTAATGTAGCAAGTAAAGCAGAAACTTGAGCATGTCTGGAGGACATAGTTTAGACTTCTCTGTCAGTGTCTGCAATTCCTTCTCTGAATATCTGAGGAGAAAGGACACAGATTAGTTATCATTGTAAGTGAGTAAGTTTGATATTTTATTTTTCATTTTCTCTAAACCTTTCTTCTTCAGCCTTGACTGCTAGGCACTGATCCACAAAAGTATCCACATTTCTAATACTACCTTTATGGCTTACGGTGAACATTTGCCTGTTGCAGAAATTGATCCCTTGCCATAACTCTATTCCTCTTCAAGGTCATCTTCTCTGTCTCCCTTCATCCTGAGAAAAGTTGCCATTGAGAGTCACATATGATCATTTAAAACCTTATAAACTCAGAAATGCTATCTATTAGAGTTCTTATATTACAGAGATTTCCTGAGAGGGGAATACAAAGTAATTCATTTATAAAGTCTGAATGCCCATGTTCTTTCCTTTTTATGAGGAGAAACTTTTCTTCTAGGTTGCATTTTAAAGTCTTTGCCTTTATATGAATGGTCCCAAGACTGATCATTTTTTTAATGTAATAGATAGGGAATTTTTTTCTTTTGAATACTATATTATTGGCTTTCCCTTCTATCTCTTGTCTGCTTTTATCTCTAGAGGCTGTGTGATGGTTAGTTCATATTTTTGAAAATTATCTGAGGGCCTTGGATGAAAGACATCATAGAGAAGGAAATATATAGAAAATAAGTAAGTCATGCTAATTGGTTGCAATAGATCTCTAAAGATGCCCCAAGACTCTATTTCTCTGGTCGAACAGAGCACAATATTTATTATATATAATACATACAAATTTGGAGACTCTCTTTGGAGGGATGGAAGAGAATTTTAAATTATAAGAAAGACTATAAAATGTAAGACGAAAAGGCTAAGGGAGCTAACAAATAGCCAAGCAGATTACTATCCTGAGAGAATGAGAAATTCCCTGGATTAGTGTTGGAGGAAGCAAGTGATTTTTACAGGCACATTTTAAATGCACTAAGCAAAATTTGTTCATAATATATTTAATGATATTGTGCCAAATAAGAGCCAAATTCCATAGCCTTGGAGAATTCTCCTTGAATAAGAATGTCATTAGTAGGTTACAGGAGAGAAACATCAGGTACATAAGAGAGGAAATAAGGAGATCCACATAATTTGAGTGACATTGAATAGAAATTTAATAGTATTACTTATTATGCTAGTTTACTGGCACTTGGACTGGTAAATGGTAAGACACATGTCCTTTGTACACTGCCCAGGATACATTTATAATAACTCTTTATTTCAGAGAGTGCAAAAGAGTTGTAGATACATCATCATAGCTTGTATTCTAAGCTTTTCAACCATAGGTTACCCTACGCATGCCTTTATTGCCTTCATTCAGTCCAATTGTTACCTTGATCATTGTGTGTAGCATCTGATTTTCCAAAACTTTCACATCTGCCCAAAAATTCATTAAAATTTAGCTTAGTTACACATTGGTACATGCACTCACAACCATTGTCTTTACTAAGCATAAATTTGGTCTCCTCCCTTCAGTTACTTAATCCAGTGGAGAGACAGATAGTTCTAGGTGTTGTTTGTGTCTCTAGAAGAATAGGATTATGAGGACAAGTAGAGGTATTTTAGTATCTGTCACCTAATTTCTTAGAATTATTTATTGATTGTACGTTTTTACAGTTGCAGTATTCCTGGCTATAATTAACACGTAAATATGTTACTGAGCTTCTTGATAGGAAAGTAAGAGTAATTGGAGCTTCATTGCCTTGAGAGTAATGCTTGTGGTCATCATTCCAGATTGGTGCCAAGGCTTCCTTATGCTAGAGAGGAAAAAAAATTAAGTCATTTCTTCAGAATTTGAAAAGTGTGTATAGGGTTACTAACACTCAAAAGCAGTCATGGTAACAGAAAATAAACTCAAATAGGTAAGCAGAATTTTCTTGTATGGCAAATTAGGGCAAATAAATATTACTGTTGATGATTGGAAATGAAAGGATTTAAAACTGATTTTATAAGTTTACTGACACTAAGAATTAATCATGGAACAAGAAGGCATATTAGTAATAAGAGAAAATGAAAGAGAAAATAATGAACTTAGTTTAGACATGGAAGACTGGAAAGTAACAACAGGGAAGGGGACTAACCTAGTATTAGCTACTGTGTTACAATGGCTAGGATTTAAATAGAAAAGGCGATACAGACAATTGTAGGGAAATTTTAACACATGCCAAATTAGAAGTTTTCATGGCATTTTCTAAAATACTATGGTAACTTAATAGCTTTCAGCTACTGTTTGGCTGTTGTTCTTGAATGTCTTGACTGCAAGACTAAGACGTCTATTACCATAGTTTCTTATGGATTATGTAAATCTAAAGTTTTGACTTGTGGAACCAGAGGAGTTACAGGCTGAGTTGTATTCTTGGTGTTTATATAATGCAGTCTTAACATGAGAGTTCTAGGAACATGACTGGATTTTGAGATCTTTAAATGGAAGGAGCAAAATTATAGAAAAGGAAAATGGCAGGTAACACAGAGGATATAATCAAAGTACCTTACATGTGTGTATGAAAATGTTACAGTAAAACCTTCTAACTTGATTGTTAAATATATGGTTATGAAATAAAAAAATTATGATGTATCCTCATATGGAGTAGGGATAAGGTAAAGTCAGCATATGGAAATACAGCCATCTACAATTTTATTGTGATCTATGTGATTCAAAGAATGCCAACTTCCTGAATACCTTGACCTCAGACATCTAGTCTAAAGAGTTGTGAGTAAATAAACTAAATGTATTCAATATGTAGTACTTTGTTGAAATAGCTTTTCCAAACAAATATAGACAGAAAAGCATGTGGTCTGAAAACCAGACCAGAATCAGGAAATAGAAAGCTGCCGTCAACCCAGGGGATACTATTGATTTTCTGCTTCTCTTTCTTTTCTTCTCCTCTGTCTTATAACAATAACTGTTCTTCTTGTTTCTATGCCCATGGGTCAAAATATGACTGAATTACAGCTTTCAAATTTAAAGCCACGTAAAAAAGATCGAATTGCTACTTTTGAATTCTGGATTTAAATGTCTAGAGGAGAATTTTTATCCACTCAGTGTGGGATCATGAGTTTGAACCTTGCAAACATCTGTAACTCAGTGGGAATGGATGGGCAGTATAGCACATGCTCTAAACATGATAGTCAGAAGTCCCTCCCTGTGGGCCTCTATTATTATGTTTGTTATCATTTGTAGCTCCTCTATTTATATTCTTATTCTATTACAAGTATACCTAAGCTTTAAGAGGAATATATAAGATCCCATATTTAGCATTGTAAAGTTTTCTGGCTTTATAATTTTTACAATTTCTTTTTGGTTCTTTCATTTTCATATAATGTGATTTGATCTTATCCTCTGCCCTCAACACTTTCCCATTTCTCTGTCCTCCTTTCATACCCAACCAATATTGTGTCAATCAAGTATTTTTTAATATGGAGTCTTCTCCCGGAGAATGTGGAGTTATAGGGGCTACACACTCTTAGGGAAAACTGTGTCTTCCTCTCCCAGTAGTTGTTAACATTTGCCAATAGCTCCATAGCTTGGGGTGAGACTGTGTGTCCAACTCCCCTCTTCTTCCTGACATTTGGTCTATGTTGGGGTTTTGCAGGTTTTAATATTCTGTTTGTGGAATGTGTCTCTCAACATCTAGTTTACTCTCTTTCCAGAAATGTGTATAATATATTCTAGGTTGATGACATGCTAGTAAAGCTTAGGTTATGAACTAGAAAGAATTTCGCTGCATGCAGAATCAACTATATTTTAAGAAACATAATATTATATACATGCTTATAACATGCAGAACAAGATCAGTTTCTAGATATATAACTTGCGCAGTATGGATGGCTTAAGTTTTTAGGTTTATAGTTGATGGAGTAAACAAATGAGCGAATAAGAAGAGGACAAAATTAAGAATGCTATTAACAGGCTGGGCATGGTGGCACATGACACTAAGAAGGCAGAGGCAGGCAGATCTCTATGTTTGTTATGCCAACCCATCTACGTAGTATTCTAGGCCAGCCAGAATTATATTGTGAGATTCTGTCACAAAAAGGAATGCTACCAATAAAGAAACAAAAAGCTGTGTACTTCCACAACGAAGGTATCCATACCATTCATTCAGTCTAGGACAAGAAGAAGCTAACCCAATTAACCATTCAGCAGGTAGTTAAATAACACTCGGCTTATGGGTGAGGCATTGTGTTTTTCCCCTTAAATGTAAAGCAGGGTAAACATTTATTTTTAAGAATTTCAATTTCAATTGAGACATTTGCATAGAATCACTAGCACTTTAATCTTTTGAAAGGCTTTTTATAAGTCATCTCAAGGACTCTAAAATAATGCTCCTTTTTATAGTTTGACTGCTTGAAATTAAAAACAGAGCTGAATGTTGCCCTTCATGGTGCAGTATGAAAAAGGAACGTAGATTTTATTCCTTTCTTTGTTCTCACTAGCTATGTGACTCTTGAAACAAAAAAGTATTTGAAGTGCAGACTACTGGTTGTGTTTGGCCATCCTCTTATTTGGAAAGCAACTTTCTCCCTTTTGTATTTTAATTTCAAAATATATATGAGTTCTATTTTCAAGCCTTCTTCTTTTTGAGAGAAGAACTAAGCTGTATATTTAGGTGGACAACTTTCCCTAAGAATAGTCAGTCAAGATATTTTATTTATTTATGTATGTTGTACATCATTTACAAACAATTCAAATATATGCCAGTTAATATAAAGGAGATATGATATACACAGGGAAACAGGTTAGGACTTCATAATAAAGACACTTGAATACTGTATGTTACATATTCTAATCTAAAGTTCTCAACCTGTGGGTCATAACCTTTTGGGGATCAAACAACCCTTTCACAGGGGTCTCATGTGACCATCAGAAAACCCAGATAGTTATATTACAATTCACAGTTATAGCAAAATTAAACAAAATAAAATATCAATTAAAGCTACTATATTTCCTATTAGTTAATATTTTCTTTTTTCAACTATTTTCTTTAAATAAAAGGGGATTCTAACCATATGTTTATTGTTTTACTTATTTATGTCATATAAATATGAATTATATTGCTATCATTAATGTGTGTATATATGCATATTCAAATTACTTGTCTCTATATATTGTGCCTGGGTGCAGATTATTATAATATACAACATCATACTTGACAGTACTTTGGATCTTTAAGCTTTGCATTTGTTGGGAAAAAAACTGAGTAATAATGATTGCAAGAACTATCCGGCCCATGAGGGTAAAATAAAATTTCCAATATTTTCTCCAAACACACTGATTAAGTGTGTGTTTTCAATCTCTTTTCTTCTAGATTCCTCAAAACAAGCTAAAGGTCCTGTGAGAATCTTCAGGTTTATATTCTTTTCTAGTTGTCAGGTGCCAGATCATCAAAACAGAGTCTGGAAATATTGTTTAATAGGTGTGTGTCGCTGATGGGTATTATGACACTCTTGAGGCCAAAGAAGCAAATGCAAATACACAGTGAGATGGAATTTTAAGGACAGCTAAAATGTGGCACTAATTTCACCTGATATTAATTGGTATTAGGTGCATCTGTTACTGAAGGGACCTTTTGACCTCACAGACAGAAATATCTGGGGAGAACTGATACGAAAACACCTTCAAATTTTGAGCACATTAGTCAGAATTAAGTGAAAGTTACAACTTTAGTTTACAATCTGGCTTTGGAAATGTGGTCATTGATGTGTGTGTGTGTGTGTGTGTTTTCAGTGCTTTCTTTAATAATTTTATTTTTTAATGATGCTTCATTCATTTGCATGGTTCTTAAAACAATTTATTCATATAATTTGTTTATTCCTGAGATCTATTACATGCTAGCATTGTATTAGACACCAAGAAGTCAATTTTCAGCATTTTCCTTTCTTCCTGGCATAATAACGCCTAGGTATGGGCCTTAGTCATAGTCAGTATCTTTCTGTAGTTGGAAAAAGAAAATTTGGAAAGCCATAAATGTAAAATCTCTTTGCACAGTACCTCTCTGATCCAGGAGTCTGTTACTTCTCCCATAAGAGAATGTGCTCTCTAGCCGTTTGTGTCATCTTTGGAATTCCCAATTTGAGGGGATAATTTATCGACACTAAATGTTTTTTACTAGTATTTGGCCATTACTTAATAGGTAGAAGAGGGAAAAGTCTATAAGATATGTATGAGCTATAGGAAAAGGGTTTAAGTCATTGACAAAGGCTAATTAATTTCTTTCCATTAGAAGATATAGCCACAAACTCTTAGGAAATAAGTAATGCATTTAATCAGAAGTAGGAAGCCATTAGAATTTCTGCCGCCTGTACTTTCTTAGAGTTGTTACAGTAACTATAACATATATAATGGCATATAAATCAATTCAGAGTTTATGCCAATGCTGCTTAAATTTTATTACCCTAGTAGATAGTTGAAACATTGTCTTAAACATTAAAATTTCAAAAGTAACTCATTGTATCTTACCTTTCACTTTATAAAGTTTGACTGCAAAACAAAACCTGACAATGATGTAATTAATATTTTGTATTAATGATGAGAATAATGTGTTATTGAGCAATTCAAATAAATTACATGTCAAGGACATTGAGTAGTGTAGAAAACAAGCTAGTTTTGCAACTGGGAAATAGATCTGAAATTACAAACGTGACAAGGTAGAGAAAAGAGACACATGTATAGAGATTCTTTAATACAAACACGACTTATTGTAGTTGATTAATAAAAGATTCTCTGAGCAAGTTTTGCTCATTCTGGATTTGTAGATTGAGGTGATGTTAACTAGGTATGTGAAGAGTGACAGAATATGGAGACAGAAAAGTGTATGCAGATGTTTTACACTGGAGGATGAAGAGTGAAAATACACTACAAATGTAAGATAGATGTGGATAAAGCATTGTGTTGGAAGAGAGTAATAATTATTTTAGTAAGGAATATGGTTTTTCTAGAATGAGCTGGGGAGGTAGTTGTAGGTGAATCATAAAGATCTTGGATGGCTATATTAATGAGACTGCACGTACTGAAAAGACAATTAGGTATTACAAGCATGGATGAGGTGAGATAAAATGATTCCCTCTTCAAGACCAAAGGCATACTCTGAACATAGTACTGAGAAACTCCAGAGTATATACAGAGTTATAATAGAATACTAAGTGGTTGTTCAGATGAATGTGAGTGCTTTAGCTGAAGCTAGAGAATAAAAAGGCATCCATGCTGCAAATAGCATCAGTGAGTCTTAAGCATGGTTTGTTATGGGTATGAATGAAAGGGAATATAACGAAAGTCAGAGAGTATGATCAAAAGTATGCTTCAAAAAGTAGTTTCTTAGCCTATATTTTTATGTTTTGACTGAAATATTGTTTCAATGTCTTTAAACTGTACAACTAAGATTTAGAGAAACAGAGTTTCTTTTTCTTCTATCCCTTATAAGGACACAGTGATAGTGATGCTCTAAGTAACTATTTAAGAAGTAGCAGAACCAGGATTGGGTCCAGGTTCATCAACTACTCTCTGCAGAGTATCAAGTTTGGAAGATCTTCATTTTCTTGGTTTATGCCAGTTTTCAAGAGATTTCAAGGAAAGTATATAGAATCTGAAACAAAGGAATGATAGTGATGTGTACTAAATCAAAATTGGTAGGTCAGGATAAAGAGGATTTACTCTACCCATTCTCTCACAGATGGTAGTTTGTATTTAAAGTGAGGGAAATGATGATCACAGATATGCAGCATCTTTTAAATTAGTGAGTGCCACTAATTTATTTGTAGTTGATAATGAAGAAACAAATTTTTTATGACCTTTTTTAAAACAAAAATCATTCTAAGACCTGTGGAATGAATACATGAATACTTTTAGAGACATGTATAAGGTTAATTTAATAACCTTACCACTTCATACTTTTCCTTCTTTCCATGGACTGCCTTAGAGAAAAGCTGCTGCCTTTCTCTATATTCTCTATTTATACATGTGAATAGGTATTTTGTTAAATAAAGACCCCATTGCTTGCACAGCAAAGTGCTCTTATCCACTGAAACTCTCCCCAACACCATAAATTAATGATTTCAGGGCTCACAAATGAGATATTTCAGTGTGTTTGTTTGAATCTTTGTTAGTGGGCATGTAATTATTTGTACAATAAAGAGCTGGCAGTAGTGGAGGCTGATATTAAGGAGTATAACCATGGCTAAAAGTTTGGATTCTAAATAAATGAAAATTTGTAAATGGCTTTTTAAGGGACTAGGATCAATAAAGCAATCACTCCATAAATCTAGAATGTCTTACTTTGTTACAAAGCATTATATTCTCAATTAATAATGGAAACATGTCACAAGGAAATTATAAGTGACTTTCACTAGGATCAACAAAACACTCATTCCATAAACTTAGAATGTCGTACTTTGTTACAAAGTATTACATTCTCAATTAATAATGGAAACATGTCACAAGGAAATTATAAGTGACTTTCATGGGGCACCATATATAAATGATTATTTTTATTAATAACAAGGTATCAAAAGTCATACTACAATGAAGAAAATAAAATATACTGCCTTAAAACTGATCAACATGACCACTGTCTGTAATTGGATAAAAATTAAATTGTACACAATTTGAAGATGGAATGAAATAGATAAAGCATTGATTTTGTAACACTTCTTTCATTATGTAACAAAATTACATCATGTTAATTAGAAGACAAATTTAGCTGAGATATAATTCATAAAGTAACTGGTCTATCATTTGTATAGCCATAAAGTTAAACTTCATCAACTATTCTAGTGATAGGAACTAAAACATGACATAGAGATGCCACAATGAAATGCACAGTTGTTACCTAGATCCTTTGGCTATGAACAACATTATCGGGACCAATGGGGAAGTGTAAAAGGGTCTGAAATATATATGAAAATGACGTATCAGCTCCAAGTCATGATTTTTGTGACCTTTATGGTAAAATATTTGGAATATAATATTCAGAGTTGATGGGTCATCATGGTGATTACTTGTTCTTCATGGGTTCAGGGTGAAATGTTCTTTAGCCCATACTACTATACTTAAAAAATTCCCTAAGTTGGTATTATGTGTGTATATGTACATGGAAAAGAGCAGGTATGAGACTCTGGAACCCACTTGGGTTCTACCACTCAATTGTTCAGCAGAGGTGAACCAGTTGTTGTCTGTTGAGTTTCTGTGCTGGCTAGTTTTAATTGCGTCAACTTGACACAAGTTAAAATCCTTTTTGAAGAGGAAAAAGCTGAGAAATTGCCCCCACCAGACTGACTGTGGGCAAGCCTGTGGTACATTTTCCATTTTCTTGATTGATGCTTGATGTGGGAGGGTCCAGACCACTGTGGACACTACCAACCATGGGCTGGTGGTCCTGGGTGCTATAAGAAAGCAAGATGAGCTAACCATGAGGAGCAAACTAGTAAGCAGCACCTCTCCATGGCTTCTGCATAAGCTCCTGTGTCCTTGGTCTTGCCCTGTTTGAGGTTCTTCCCTGATTTCCTTCTGTGACTGACTGTAGTCTGAAGTAAATCCTTTCTTCCACAAGTTGCTTTTGGTCATGGTGTTTTATCATCATAATAGAGACGCTAACTAGGACAGTTTCCCAATTTGCAATATGCAAATAATGTCAGTTACATTCTCTTTGGGCATCCATCATACTTAAATATGAGATGACGTCATCATCATAAAGTATCCTGTTTTCTCTATATATTGAGTTTAGTGGAGACTGGTCAAATGATCTGTGATAAAGGTTCATGTTGTTTAAAATATGATTAATTACTAACTGATGGTTTTAAAAATTAAAATATTAGTGTACTACTACATATGCGTGAAGAAAATGAGGGTAGTCATTGCTTGTGTGTAAATGTTTACATAAAGATTGAATGGCTTTGCTGAGTATGAAAAAGCCTACTTTTTTTGTTTGTAAGGTGTGTACTTTTATTCAACTAGTCTCAATTCTCAATTCAGTATACAGGCAAGCCCTACCTCCAAACCTCAACCAACTCCTAAGTAGACCAAATTTTTTCCTACACCTCAAGTTGATCAGGAAGTAGGGCCATGATGACCATCCAAAAATGAAAATAAAAAGGATTAAGGCAGAAGATTTAAAAAAAAAACTTTTGCAGTACATAATTTACACAAAAAGCAATGTTGTCACCTCTTAAGCATGGACTCAGGGTATACAGCGTTATACTCCTTTTGGTAATGGGAATCAGTTTTTGAGAGGGCAAGAGCATTATGGATACCTGGAATGACTATAAAATATGTACAATTGAAGTCTTCAGCTTCATTGCAGAACTTTCAGGATGCTTGCTTCAGCCAACTACTGTTGTCTTCATTAGTCCACTTTTGAAATCCTGAGTCAAAAACAAAACAAATGAACAACAACAATAGCAATATAATTTTAAAGAAATAATAAAAAAGCCATACCAATGTTGTCACCTTATTTTTTCTGTACAAGATAGGTTTTCTTAAGAAACCACATAAAACACAGCTCAGTAACAGTCTGTGTAGAAACATTTGAGGTGAATGAGAGAGGGTCTAGAGGGGCTGTCCTCTTTATTGCTGCTCCACACCTTCTGGGATGGAGCTAATGATCCACACAGAGTATTTGCACCCACAAAGAACAATGATCTCAATCTTTGTCATACTCAGAATAAGAGTGGTTATCTCCTGCATTCTGTTAGTGTTGCCTGGGTATACGGTGGTGCCACAAATTAGCACTGTGTTGGAATAGAGTTTTCTGTGGATGGTGATGTCACACATCATGATGGAACTGAGTGTAGTTTCCTGGATGCTGAAGGATTCTATACCCAGGAAGAAGAGCACCCGGTGCAGTGGAATTGCTTGTTAACAATAGTGATGATCTGGCCTTTCAGTAGTGCTTAGCTCTTATCCAAGGAGGAGGAGGATAGATCAATGGCCATTTATCTCTCAAATTTCAGGGCAACATGGCTCACCTTCTCCTTGATGCAACATATGATTTCCTGCTCGGATTTAGTGGAGAAGCTACAGCTGCTCTTAAGATGTCAGGACCTTTGTGAGGAAGTCTTTCAGGTTCTGGCAAGCCAGGTACACAGGTACGATGGTTTGGGGGAGAGTGTAAACCTCATCGATTGATATGCTGTGGGTAATCCCATCTCCTTAGTTCATTGCTATGATGGTGGTAAGATGACAGACATATGGGCAAAGTTATTTGTGAGGAGCCGAATCCCTGCTGTGCCCTAAGATGGCACCGGTTTCCTGCTTCCACCATCCCGACAGCGAAGTAAACAACTCCTTTTCAGGAGTCATTGATCATAATCACGATCACGTGCTTAGTCAGTTGCTCTGCCATACCGACGGCAAAGTAAACAACTCCTTCTCAGGAGTCACTGATCATAATCACGATCACGCGCTTA
>LOEQ01008923.1:31523-47327 GCA_001685075.1 Bramus lutescens | reverse complement strand
TTTGATCCAGTCCAAAATTGATCCTAATTGAAGCGTTTATTAATGTGTCTCCATATCTGGACTGTCTTTGATCATATGAGTGGAAAATTTATCTTAGTCCGCATGTAAAAACCGGATACTGAAGGCCACCCTGATAAAGGACAAAACAGAACTTTTGTCAAAATGTTTAAAGCAATAAGGATAATTTCAAGTCTGGTATTTTGGTTTTAATTAAATATTTAGAAGATGAAAGTAAAATAAATTTATAACCATTTAAATATTTGGGATAGGTTAACTTAAACACATGTTTGATTTAAGTCTTATAATACAATAAACATATTTATGGCAATTATGATTTTCGATATTTATATGAATAGTTAATAACAAAAAGCTGGAGAAAAATAACAAGTTTAAGCAATAAAGTGTAAATTAAAGAATGCCTCATGCAGGAACACCACCACTTGGCTCCAAATCAAACTCTTTGAGATTCCATCTTACACTTGTCAGAATGATTACGATCAATAACACAAGTGACAACACATGTTATTGAGGATGTGAGGCAAGGGAAACAGTCCTCCATTGATGGTGGCAGCAAAATAGTTAGAAGATTTTTATTTATGTATTTTTAAGCTTTCTTGGGCTTTCTGAGGAAATTCTTGCCGAATGCTTGGGAACCATTTGGCATCTTTTCTCAGTAAGGCATTCTCATCTTGCTTCCTCTGTGTCTGACTTGTGATTGCATCTTTGCCTTTCTTCTTCCCAGAATTCATCTAGTCTGGTTGTGATACCTAACACTTTCTGCCTGGGTCCTGGCCAATCAATGTTTTATTAAAACAATACAAGTGACACATCTTTCCAGTGTAAAAGAGCATTATCCACAGCAGTCTAGCTGCAGGAAGACGGCTATGGTTGTGTTTGATTGTTAATCTCCTTTATTTCTATCAAAAGATGAACCTTTATTGCTACACTCCTATTGGAATGTAAATCTCTCTTCCCATGGACCAGAAATAGAACAAAATCTATTGTCTGGAATTTCAGAATCTATAAGACAAAACAAATAATTTCATCTGTCAGATACTTGGTTCCAGTAATTAGAAAACACAGCTAATACATGTTAATTCTGGTGTCTTAAAATTATGCATGGTCAAAATTGGTGGGAACCTTCTTACTTAAATCGCCATAGTCCCAAATGCAAGTACAATGATCTCAATATAGGAGTGGCAGAGATATAATTATAATACATAAAGGCAAAGTGACCAATGAAAGGAAATGCTGTGCTGCTGCCTTGAAGCTGATTGAAGGGTCCAGAGCAAAAGGATAAAAGGGTCAGAAGCAGAACAGTGTAATGTAGAGAAGACAAGGATATGGTTTTTCCCTAGAGTCTCAGGAGAAAACAGACCCTGATCATCAATTTATTATCATCTCCTGGACATGAAATCAAATTTCTGAGTTCCAAAATTCTATGGTCACATCACTTTTACAGTCCCAATATACAAAAAACTGCAAGAGAATACATCAGTGCTGGTTTTGAACAAGTTCAGAGCAGCTACCATCAAATAACACACTACCAAACGGAAGCTTGAGTTCAGAGATGCTCAGATCACCTCTATCCTTGATGACGATCCGAGCCTTTCTTCATATCATTCGTTCATGAATTAGATGTTCAAAAATAAGAGCAAAAACCTCATCTTAAATACTTTTTAGGAGAAATTGGCATATTGAGCTTCATGATTATGGAGCGTTTCAGTGTTCCAGAGCAAGAGCCATCTCCAATCCCGTAGCTAATCATTGACAACCTCTTTTTCTAATCTGACAGCCTTGAAAGTTTCAGGTAACATCTTTCAGAATGAATTAAATCTTCCAACAACTCAAATTTCAGAATTTCATCAGATAGCTCTGAGACCCACTGCAGAGATTTCTCATTTTTCTGTAACTGCCTATATGATTCACCCATCAATGTATCTGAAAATTATTGATTTATGATTTTCTTTGTTCTATAATGTTGTGTAGAAGATTTCTCTGTAAGTTAAACATCGTACTCTTCTAGGAAGCTCCTAACACAGAAGATAAACCTGTTTTAAGGAACTTCCTGAAACTGATCAGATTCACTGAATTAGCCCTCCCTCCCAAAAGTAAACAGTAGAGACTGCTAAAAGTTACTCTGAGAAGGCAAACTGGAAACAAAACTCTGAGATGATGCAAGCTATAATGAAGATTAAAAGACAAGACCAGTTACCTGGAAGAAACAGAAACCAGGCCTGCTGGCTAGAAGTGATTTAGATCTACTGAGTCACTTGGGGGAAAAGCCCTTTTCAATCTGTTGAGCTGCCTACAGACCATATAGTGTGCTCCAGGTTCCAGGTTTGTGAGCTGGACCCATACTAGGGTACATTTCAATGATAAATCTGTCTTCAAGTCATTTGTACTCCTGTAAGCAATCTCTCATCCATATTCCTATAAGTAACCCCTCAAAATCTTTGGTTCACCATGTTTGACTTTAGTGTTGGCTGTACTTTGGTCTGGCATGGAGTCCCTAAAACATATACCTATAAAATGAAAACATTTCCAATTGGGGCTTATTTGGGTCAAATTAGGCCATGGCAATTCATGTTTCATTTGAGAATAATCTGTCTCTTATTTTCTTTGAAGTGAAAGACATTTTGAGTTTTCAGTTTTGATGACTTAACACAATGTACCTTGACTATAAGAATAGTCTGGAGACATTTACCAGTATAGACCATTGTTCATTAATTGAGCAGAAAAGCACACTGTCTTCTTATATGTTGCCACATCGGTAAGTCATTTCTGGGAGCAACTCTTTCCTTTGGTTTGGTAGAGAGACTATTGGTTTCTCCTGAGCAAGCTGGATACCATTTCATTTTCACTTGGAGTGTTCATTGTTTTAACATAATAACCCAATAATCAAAGTAATTATCAACTAAAAGTTTGGATTCAGAGGATCAAATCAGCCTAATGGGTTAAGAACAGCATTTTGAAAAATAAAATGCAGTAGAATATAATATGTACCTGTGCATTTTACGTATTGTAATTCAATATCATTTCATGAACTTTTGTTCAAATACACTGCTAAAAAGGTTATATATATTACATAATATATACAAGTATATATTATGTTCAAGAGGGCATGAAAATGTCCACCTTATATATTATATCTATAAGTATTTGTTGGAAATAAAGTTGCTGTAAGTCATAATCTCTAGAAACTAAATGTCAGGTTGATTAACATCCCAGAGTAGGATTTAAAAGAGATCACATGACACATTGAATGGTGCAAACTTCTGGGAGGGGATGTCACAGCTGCACAATCAGCATGGTGTTAAGGACTATTACAAATCTTTCAGTCATGGCAACAGAACCATAAAGATCTGTTAGGGTCTAGAAATCTCACAATAAAGCATTTGATGGAAAGAGTCAGTGTTTGGTTCTTGGAGGATCAGTCCCAGCTTCTTTCAGGTCTTTTTTTCACCCAGATCATAGTGATGTTGCGGCCTTCAACATTCACAGATGTGTTCCCCAGATTCCTTTGTAATTTCAAGTCTGAATCTATTGTAAATCAACCCAGGCTGCTTCTTTTCTCAAAGACCCTTGAGAGGAATAACAATTCATCTTTGATTAGCTATACCTATTGATTAAAAAAATGATGAATGGACAACTTTGGTTAATATTCCCCAGGGATTACAAACTAATAAAACAATAATGCCAGAAAAGTTATTTCAAAATAGATTATTTGAAAAAATACCCTTATGGTAAAGATTTGTTGAGTTTATGTACAGATCAGGGAGCAAAAATGTCCATCTGATAAATGTTCACCCACACAGTTGAACATTTACCTAGCTACTGATGCTATTAACCACAGAAGGATGGTAAAGCACAGGACCTTCTGTCGAGGTCAATGGCTGCAATAAGTGACTAGAATACATACAGATGACTTCCAACGTGTTTGATATCAGCTAACTCTTGAAAATGTGATTTCTTTCTCAGCATGTCCATTATAATATAAAGGTGTTACTGAGAAGTAGCATTCATCACTCTACTTCCTGAATGAGAAGGAAGCTGGAGTGAAGAGAAGCCCTTTTGTCTCCAGGAGCTTTTGTCAGGGGTTCGGTCACAGCATGAGAACAGAGAGGAATACTTCTGTGAACGGTTCAGCAACAACTGCAAAGGGTATTCTCTGCTTAATGTAATGCAGATAGTTTATGCCCACAGTCATAGCTGTATGCACATAAAATTTTCATTTGCCTTGTTAAAAACATTTAAGACTAAGAAGCTTTCAGCTTTCCTTGAACAATCTTTGCTTCAGGTCAAGAAATAGGTAGCTGGTGATTTTCACTTGCTGGCATTGTGAGCATTGAACCTGAGGGTGAAACTTCTGTGACCAAGCATCCCAATGACATAGCACTTTGTGAAAGGAAGGGGTGGGAAGCTGTTTGCATGACCTTTACAATGTCTGATAGCTGGGATAATTGTTTATTGGGAAAACCTTGCTCCAGACTTGAGCAATGCTAGACTGACATTGCTCTGTCAACATGTAATGATTGGGATCATGCTAGTTTGTTACTAAGTCCTTAGTTAAAATAAATGTGTTTGTTACTTTAACATACCTTTCTCTATTCCATCTGAATACCTGATGATAGACTCTTATTGATATGAAGTTTCTTTCCAAAGGCAAAAATTTAGCCGTAAGAGAAAACTAAGGAAATGGATATTTTCTAAGATAGTGTTGCCTTTGCATATGTATCCTAAGCTATAAGAAAGGAAGTTATTTAAGCGGCTAGTTCCCCCAGATACTTCATGAACACTTGATATGTAATACAGGGGCAAGAGAATTGAATACTGAGTACAGGGTCATAATGGACCCTACCAGTCTTCCCTCACTCCCCCTTTCTTCACAAATTAGGAGAAACTCTATGAAGACCAGGTTTATTGACTGTCTGATGGCTCCACTACCCTTTGAAAGATAAAATGTAAACTTCTTGGTATGTGTTAAATATGCTTCCTTTTAGGCCTGGCTCACCTCAGGCTCCTTTCTCAACTCCTTTCCCCATAAATGCTGAGCCTCAGATCGCTTCCAAGAACANCCACTACCCTTTGAAAGATAAAATGTAAACTTCTTGGTATGTGTTAAATATGCTTCCTTTTAGGCCTGGCTCACCTCAGGCTCCTTTCTCAACTCCTTTCCCCATAAATGCTGAGCCTCAGATCGCTTCCAAGAACAAAAGTCTCTGTCTTGAGTGTGTGAGCTAAATATGGTGTCTTCCTATATGAAGACTGCACATTTGTCTTCTCATTTCCTCCCCCCATATTTGTTCCCTCTCTCAACCCCTCCCTTCTTTCTGGGATTACAGGAGTGATGCAATGCTCAGCAAAGTCCCTCATTTCCTCCTACTTTTCTTTCTCTTTGCATTTTTGGTTAAATCCTTACTATGTTAATTACTACTTTGGGACTCAGTCTTGATTCTAGGAAATATTTCCAAACCCCTATATCCACAGTTTATTTGCATCCTTTAAAATCTTACAGAGTTAACTGATGAAAATTCCCCTCCTCTTGGTGACTATTTATCTATCACTTCCCTTGAGTCCTTGCAAAAGAAGGAATGATTCTGCAGATAAATTAGTCAAGGCCTGGGGAAATGCAACTCAATTTCTTTCTTAACCTTTCCTCAGTTTACAGCATCCTAGTACTAGGGCCTGAAAGTGTGCTTAGACCACTTTCAGAAATGTATTCAATGACTGTGGTTGCTAAACTAAGACTAAATATTTGGATGCAGTAACCCCTAACTACATACATTTAAACTGTAACGATTGGGGATCCTACAGGGATCCATGACCTGATGTGGACAGGCCCATTTGCCTTGGTGCTGCTCTCACCTCAGGCTGAAAATAACTATGTGACTTTGCAACCATCGTTTTTATTGACATCACCAGGTTTGGAGCACACACATGGTGCAAAGATAAAGATGATCACATGAGCCAAGATTTCAGCATCCACATTATTGCCTAATATTCCTGATATCACCAAGCCCTCAACGCACCTCTTTGCATATCTGGTAATTCCCATGTCATTGATATTTAATCCTTCTTCCCAATGTTCTCCTAATTTCTTTCCTCCTTTCATCTTCCTAAATGCTCTTGCACAGAAGTGGCTCTAATGGTCTAGGTGCTGGCACTGTCTTGGAGAATACTCACTGCTATACAGTAGAATACCTGATCCCAAAGGCCTGAAAGAGTTGTTTTTCACTAGATGGCAATGCCACATAAGACTGTTGAGACTTTAAATTATAGTTTACTCTCTTTAATAACTATGTTTAAGCACACCGATGTTTATATATTCCTGATAATTGTATTAATGTTTGTTTTACCTTATATAATATAGAGATTTCGACTTAGGCCATGCCAAGCATACCATGTTAGATATAAACCTATATGTGATGTGCTTCTCGATGTGTTGCATTTATTGGCTGATAAATAAAGCTGTTTGGACCAATGGTTTAGCAGAGCAAAGCCAGGTGGAAAATCCGAACAGAGGTATAGACAGAGAGTAGGCAGAGTCAAGAGGATGGCATGTAGCTGCAGAAGGAGAAAGACGCTTCCGCTGTAAACTTTCCAGTAAGCCATAGCCTTGTGGTGCTACACAGATTAATATAAAATGGTTAATTTATGACATAAGAATTAGTTAATAAGAATCCTGAGCTAATAGGCCAAACAGTGTTGTAATTAATATAATTTTTCTGTTTTTAGTTGTGTCTGGGTAGCCAGGAACAAAAAAGCAGTCTCCATTTACAAAATGGCACCCAACATGGGGCATCAATCCACATAAGACCTACAAAAGCTAAAGAAAAAGAGTGGTGGCTTCTAGAACCACAAAAACAGGAGCCATGTGCAGCTTCTTGGTTGTGACATTTTTTCAGATAGGCTCTGTTTATTTATTTTGAGCAGACACATGACTCCATTAAGATAAGTCTTCTTGACTCGTCATTAGCAGCAAAAACTGAACAACTTCTTTGAGAGACATCTTTCTGTATCATGCTGGCAGCACAAGCTCTGGTTCTTTTGGGAGGTCCTGCCCTTAGATGAGATTTGAGTGTAGTGTGCTACTAGTTACTTAATGGTGACAGAGAATGCCTATGTCCCTGCTGCTGAGGTGGGGAACTTGTCTTACCGAGCTGGCAGTAAATGTACCTCCACTATATTAAAAGGCCAAGAGAGGCTGAGTCAGCATCCAGGGCCACTGTGACCAAACTGGTTACCATCTTAAAAGCATTTCTTGTCAGAAAATGATTACAGATATGCAATAAAATCGGGTTTAGACAGAAATAAACCTCTGAATGGATCATAGTGTGTTTAAAAAATGTGCACAGATTTTCTCCATGGGGTAAACTCCTCCCCCAGAACAATTAAAGGACCTAATAGCTACACAAAAACAAATAAACAAACAAAAAACCCACAACATATTGTTTTGAATAGAACAGCTTTATAAGATAAAACATAAACTTCAGGAGAAACATAAAGCAAATATCATAAAGATTAGATTTGAACAAGAGAAATCTCTTGATTACAAAATGTGTTTTCTACTCCAAAGAATGTTCTCCCCCTTAGTTCCAGTTAATTCTTCCAGTAAAGACTCTGCAAGACTGACCCAGAAGTAAGTTTCTTATTTTTAGGTCTAATCAAACTGAAAACTGTCACACATCTATCTTCAATGATATTGTTTTCTACCTAAGTACCTATATACCCCTGCTTAACTGTCTTTGGAAGGCTTTATGTCTTTTGCAGCAGACAAAACAGGCTTCTCTATGCACACATGGATTTATACTTTTCTAATTTTTAAACAAATTTTCCAAAACTTTACCATATCCTTTGAAGTATTTTCCTTTTTTTGTTTGAAAAAATGTATGGTTTATTGAATCAGTTAGTAATTTTTAAATTTAAAAATCATACTGAAAGAATTGAACTTTCATTTAACTTGTGCCTCTTTAACCAGCGCACTTAACCAGCTACTCAGCTAGGCAGGGAACATTGGAACCCAGAACTCTCTGATCTACCAAGGGAACATGAGAATTTAACAAACAAACCCATAAATAAATAAACATGTATTCTGATATGTGCTCCTAACTTACAAGTATTTGATTGCTTTTATGAACTAGTATTTTAAAATGGAGACATTAGCCGCAAAGCTGGTGACATAGTTATGTGTTAGGGTGCTTGCCCATCATGTCTGAGGCTCTGGGTCCAGTCCACAGTACCAGAAAAGAAAGAGAGATGGAAAAAGTCAAAGCAATGAGGCCAGGAGTAGAAAAAAGGAAATCACCAAGAGGCGTTTCTGGGTTCTTTCTAATACAGTCATTTTTCTGGGTTCTTTCTTATGAAGTCATTAATATCACTGATAAGGTCTTCCCCTTCATGACCCATTTTTATTCCATAGATCCCACTTCTCACACCAGCACATTGACGGTTATGACTTTAGCATGTGCACTTTGAGAGGAAGAAAACATTTGGCCCACTGCAGAAGAGTTTATTACACTATTCAGTTATATTTTGTTACCTAATCTTATTTAATTTCTATTATTCTTATTAGTAGAAGGTTCAACTATCCATGTAAGGAAGAGCTTTGCTCTTGTAAAAAACTTCTTGTTCAATGGAGCTGTGTATTGATGTGTTTGTTGCCTTTCGAGCTGGTTTCAGTGATGGTAGAAGTCATGGTCTGTACATTTCTTGGTATAAGTACAGGTTTAACAGGTGTTGGAAGCCATCACTTAAATATAACCCTGTATTTCTTTGTATGTTTGTGTGTATGAGCATGAAATTTAGCTTATCACTGAGAAGGAAGTGATTAAACATTATTTGCAAGGACCCAATGTTTAAAAAGTACCAGCTTGGGCAGGGTGGTGGTGGTGCATGCTTTTAATTCCAGCATTCAGGAGGCAGAGGCAGGCAGATCTCTGAGTCTGAGATCAACCTGGCCAACAAGAGCTAGTTCCAGGACAGGCTTCAAAGCTACAGAGATACACTGTCTTAAAATGAAAACAAAAACAAACAAACAAAAAAAAACTACATAAATAAAAAAAAAAGGTACCTGTTCTGTCATCAAATGAAAGCTCGGGGTCTAGTCATGAGGAGGGCATACCCAGTTCCCATCATTTTACTAAAACTTTATTTTTCCTCTTTAAGGGAAAAAATGAAAGAAAAAGTCTCTGACTTTTGTAATCATCCCTATAAATAACCTTTTGTATGAAGTAAATTCTGGGCTTGGCAACAGTTACTTTGGAAATTCTGCCATAGCTCAGTACTGAGCAGAAAAAACATCCTGGCAAAGGAAGCCAAGGTTTTGGAAAGCACACATAATGGTTAGTAAGAACTTGTTGAAGATTAATAGGCTGTCTAGGTAGCTGCCTCAAAGTTTTTTTTTTTAACTACATGCTGTGATTCTCAGTTTAAGGAGTATATTACTACATAATTATCTAGTGAATGATGTACCTACTCAGAGAGGAAGTGGGAATGCCAAGAATGTTTTACATCCTGTGGTTTTACCTCCTCAACATCAAATAAACAAGTTTTGGATCCACAAACAACTGTGACCCTTGCAAATTGCAGCTGTTTGGGCATTGTCCAGAGCCCTAGTCTGCATGTTATGTAATAACTGTTATGCAATTGTGCATTTAACTCAAAGGGCATTTGTAAAAGTAAAAAACATGTTTCCAAAATGAAAAGGGAGCAAGAGATTAGAGGAGCAGAAGTCTCTATCTTAATTCAAATGAGAGTTGCAGGGTGCTGAAAGACATCCAAAACGCACTGTGTGAGAATCTAGAAGAACGTTCTGTTCTCCAGACCAGACTTGTCTCCTATTTTTTCAAAATACAATTATTTTAAAAACATAATCACTCTGAATACAGGGCAAGTCAAGTTAGGCCCCCCTCTGCTCTATTGTTTAGGTTGTTAGCTGAGGTCATCCTTGTGGATTCCTGGGAATATCTCTAGAGCCAGGTTTCTTGCTAATCCTAGAAAGGCTCCCTCCATCAAGTATCTCTTTCTTGCTCTCATCTCTGCCTTTTCTCCATTTCAACTATCCCCTTCTTTCAGGTTCTCCTCACCTCTCCTCTTCTACCCTCCCATTTCCTTCCAACTCTCCCTTCTCCCCAACCCCATGTTCCCAATTTTGTCAGGTGATCTTGTCCTTTTGGACTTTCCAGGTGGATCTATATATGTTTTTCTTAGGGCTCACCTTATTGCTTAGCTTCTCTAGGATCCTGAAATATAGGCTCAATATTTTTTGTTTATAGCTAGTATCCACTTATGAGTGAGTACATACAATATTCATCTTTTGGGGACTGGGTTACCTCACTCAGGAATTGTGTTTTCTAATTCCTTCCATTTGCATGCAAAATTTAAGATGTCATTGGTTTTTTTTTATTTTAACCATTTTTTTTAAACCTCTAACGTGTAAATGTAACACATTTTCTTCATCCATTCTTTGGTTGAGGGTCATTTAGGTTGTTTTCAGGTTCTGTCTATTACAAATAATGCTGCTATGGACATAGTTGAACAAATGTCTTTGTAATATGATTGAGTGAGCATCTTTTGGGTGTATGCCCAAGAATGGTATTGCTTGATCCTGAGGTAGGTTGATTCCCAATTTTCTGAGAAACCACCATATTGATTTCCAAAGTGGTTTTACAAGTTTGCATTCCCACCAGCAATGGATGAGTGTCCCCCTTACTCCTCATCCTCTCCTGCATCAGCTGATGAATATCTTTAATATCACCATAGAACCTTCATCTAGCAACTGATGGGAACAGAGGCAGAGACCTGCTTCAGAGCACTGGATTGAGCTCCAAAGTCTAGGTTAAGGGTGGGAAGAATGAGAATATGAGCAAAGAGGTCAAGACTATGATGGGTTCACCCACTGAAACNGTAGGTTGATTCCCAATTTTCTGAGAAACCACCATATTGATTTCCAAAGTGGTTTTACAAGTTTGCATTCCCACCAGCAATGGATGAGTGTCCCCCTTACTCCTCATCCTCTCCTGCATCAGCTGATGAATATCTTTAATATCACCATAGAACCTTCATCTAGCAACTGATGGGAACAGAGGCAGAGACCTGCTTCAGAGCACTGGATTGAGCTCCAAAGTCTAGGTTAAGGGTGGGAAGAATGAGAATATGAGCAAAGAGGTCAAGACTATGATGGGTTCACCCACTGAAACAGTCTACCTGAGCTAATGGGAGCTCACCAACTCCAGTCAGACTGGGAAGGAACAAGCATAGAACCAAACTAGTCCCTCTGAATGTGGCTGACAATTGTATGGGTGGGGCAGACTGAGGGACCACTGGCAGTGGCACTAGGATTTATCTGTACTTCATATACTGGCTTTTGGGAACCTATTTTCTTTGGATGGATATCTTGCTCAGACTAGATATAGTAGGGAGAGCCTTTGTCCTTCCACAGTGTGCCTTAGCCTCTCTGAGGATTGGATGGAGGTGGGGTAGGAGGGTGTGTGGAGGGAAGGGGAGGAGAGGAGGGAGTGGGAACTTGGATTGGTATGTATAATGAAACAAGATAGTTCGTTTTCTTTTTAAAAAATAAATAATATTTATGAGCATAGGCTAAATTACAACAGAATTGACATGTCCGAGAAAAATAAAAATATTTATTATTTGTTCCATAAGAAAGGCTTGCTATTCTCTGCCCAGATGAATAAAAGGTTCAACATAATTTCCATAAGTGTAACTACTCATGTGGAGAAGCCAAGCTGATCTTTCCTATGATGTGGGAAGTCCTGTGTGTATGTTGCTTTTATTGGTTAATGAATAAAGAATCTGTCTTGGGCCTCACAGGGAAGGATAGAGGTAGGTTGGAAAAACTAAACTGAATGCTGGGAGAAAGAAGTCAGAGTCAGAGAGACTCCATGGAGAAAGATGCAAGGCAGCAGCCGGAAACTTGCCAGTAGGACAGGAGCCTCGTGGTAAAATATAAAATATTAAAAGTGTATTAATTTAAGAAATAAGAGTGAGCTAAATATATACAAAAGCTAATAGGCCAAGCAGTGATTCAGTTAATACAGTTTCTGTGTGTTTATTTCAGGACTGAGCAGCCAGGAACAAACAAGCAGCCTTCCTACTACAAGCCTAGGTGGGGTTCATCTTACAGTTATCAAGGAAGAAATGAAAAGGAGGAATAACAGACCGGGATGCTTTGCCTGGAATGAGATTTCAGCCTTATGCTGTGATGTCTATGATCATAAGCTGTATTCCTTTCTGTGTTTAGCAAATGAGAGGCTCAGGTCAGGATGGAAAGAGAATCAGGTTCCCAAGCTCCTGTTCCTGCCCTAGCTAAGTCCCCATGCATGGGAGAGGACAACTTTACTACAAAGAGGTTGTCATTGTTCATTCTTAATAACCAGAGCATCCAAAGAATGTTATCTAGTTCCTTCCATATCTTGTGCTAGAACGTATACACAGAGTAGCATTGTGTTCAAAATGAAAACACTGAGTGTCAAAAGGGTCATTTACAAAGTTCGAGGCTTAAAACATTCCCGATTCAAACTCTTAGAGAGTGATAATTACAGTCTTTCTTTGTACACCACCTAGACTTAGTGGAACTCAGTGTTTCTCAACCTTTCTAATGCTGTGACCTTTAATACAATGCCTCATGTTGTGGAGACTCCCCCAGCCATAAAATTATTTCACTGTTACTTCATTACTGTAATTTTGCTACTTTTATGAATTGTAATATAAATATCTGACATGCAGGATATCTAATACTTGACCCCCCTCAGGGGGTGGGTACCCACAGGTTGAGAACTGCTGTTCTAGAGTAATTATTCGCAAGTGCAAATCCTTCCAAAATCTGACATTCCTTTCACTTTCAAAGATTTTTCCTTTTCAAATACTGTAATGCTCATTGAGGGTCTATGAGTGACCGAGACCTCTGACTAAAAGGCCTCCACAATTTTCTGTTCGCACTGAAAAAGCAAAGATACTCTGAGGATCTGATTTTACCCAGACTGAAAATAGACCTGATTGTCTGAATTTTTAAATATGGCCAAAGACAGTCTAGAGAGAGGACCTTTCTCCCCAGCAGCATTCCAACCTGGGACATAGTATATTCTGCCAGCTTTGGCCTGAAGATTCATGGTCTTCTGTAGTTGGTTGTTTTTTACTCTTTTGTCTTTTGGGGCACTGCCAGAAATAAATCACATGGAGAATTATTCTTTTTTATGAATGCACATCCTTAGCTTGGTTTATTTCTAGTCATTTTTTTTAACTTAAATGATCCCATCTACCTTTGGCCTCTGAGCTTTTATTTTTCTCTGTCTTATACACCTTTCTTTACTTCTTTCTTTGTGGCTTGTTGTGTAGCTGAATGGCTGAACCCTGATGCCCTCCTCCTCCTTCTCTTGCTTCTCAATCTCCCTCCCAGATTTCTCCCCTTTTCTCTCTCTTCCTGTCAGCCCCCATCCTTTCTCCTGCCTTGCTACTGGCCATTCATCTCTTTATTAGGCCAATCAGGTGTTTTAGAGAGGCAAAGTAACACAACTTCACAGAGTTAAACAAACACAACATAAAATCATGAGATCCACAAGGTTACACAGTAGATCAGCTGACGTTTACAAGGCCAGCCCACCAGAAATTTACACATCCGATGGATGATAAATTCACACAGGCATGGCCTGTGAAAAATGTTGCCTTTTGAGTAGCTGGCTTTATCTAGCAGTAAATTCTCTTCGGTGGTAAGATATCCCCCTTCTAACTCAGCGATGGGATTCTTAAGCAGTATATGCCTCATATGTTGGGCACAATCTTCCTGTGTTCTGTTAGGAGGATGACTTCTTTCCCAAAGTATGCAATTCTTGCTAATAAAATAAGACAGTCAAACCTTTTGTCTTATACTGCAATAAAAAACAGATGAAAAACAAAAACAAAAACGTGGAAGCCTGTTCTCTATAATTAACTCACTGACAGTATGATTTGGTCAATCAGAAGTCCTTGTGGGGTGATCACAGGGGGAACTTTCACAGAGGAAAATAGAAGGTATCTGGCCATGCTAGATCGAAGCCCTTCAAAGATTTATGACAAATTAGGTTGATATTGTAGGTTTCTGTCCTTGTTATATCATAGTCCTTCAAGAGATCAATAGCACCTGTGTTGACCTAAGCTTCCTTCATTGACACCTTTGTGCTGTGATTCAAAATAGCAATTAACACTTTGTACCATCTTTTGATGCAGTAGAGTAATTGTTTTTAATTAGGTCCTGGGATTCATGTGATAAAAAAGGCTATTAATTAACTAACCATGTCCAGATATTATTAATCACGCTTAAGAAATGTGGAATAACACACATAGTCTTTGCTTCTTCCTTAGTTCTCTCAATGGTTTAGTTTTCTCCCTTTGTAACTTTTGTAGAGGCCCCTTTAAGAGACGGCAGGAACCTCCCCGCAGCTGCTGGGATAATGAGCTACAAACTAGTTGATAAATTTTGCTACATATCTTCACAAAATGCCTGTGTCCCTGAGAATTTTCCCTGTATTTTTTTTCATTATTAACAAGTTGTTAATGAATGGAGGGAAATATGTATGTGTATATATCTGGGACTTTGTAATGGAGAAGTAAGATTGAAGAGAAATGAATGTAGAAGGATAAAAATGTAGGAAAATCTTTAAGAAAGAAGAATGCAGAGTAATTAGAACAAGAATGGACTGGAATAGAGTTTGTAATGGGGAATTGGAATTAGAATTGAGACAGAGAGTTAGAGCACTACATTGAGCTCCCAAAGTTCAGATGAAGAGTGGAAGGAATAAGAACATGAACAAAGAAGTCAAGACCATGATTACCCTCTGGAACAGTCTACCCGAGCTAACGGGAGCTCACCAACTCCAGCCGGAGTGGGAAGAAACAAGCCTAGAACCAAACTAGCTCCTCTGAATGTGGCTGAGAGTTGCATGGCTGGGACAGACTGAGGGGCAACTAGCAGTGCCACTAGGATTTATCCCTACTGCATGTACTGGCTTTTTGGAATACCATTCTCTTTGGATGGTACCTGCTCAGCCTAGATATAGTAGGGAGGGACTTGGACCTTCCTTAAAGCCATGAGCCTTACCCTTTCTGAGGATTAGATGGGGGTGGGGTGAGAGGGTGTGTGGAAGGAATGGGAGGAAGGGAGGGACTGGGAAATTGGATTGGTACTTTAAAAAAATCTAATAAATTAAAAAATGTTCCACATCATAAGCAAATGTAATGCATCTTAAAATAATATTCTATAATTGTCCTCAACCCATAGCTCCTATTAAGAACAGAACCTTTTCTTCTTTAATTCACAAATTCCCTGTTTTCCAGTCTATCAAAGAAGGGAAAGTTACAAGGTAACCTAAAAAGTCATGAAAAACCCCCAAAATGATAACTGGCTTTGAGTGTCAGAGCAACTGGTCTCAAGTACTCTCTCAGCACAGGTTCGGCCTGGTAAATTAATTCATCTGTAAATAGTGAGCAGTCTCTCAAGATGGAACTTCAGGGCTGAGGTGCAGGTTCCTTAAGGATTCACATTTAAAGGCAAAGGCTCCCTGCTAGCCTTAGGTGTTACAAGAGAGTAGTGTTCTTTCTGCCCTGCTCTGAGTCTGCCCATCCAATCACATCCGAATATGCAAATGAACCTTAGTGCACGTAGATAAAAAGGAGCAAGGGCCCTAACAGAACCAAATTGCTGAGCCTGTCACCTGAGTTCCAGGAGCCAAACCAGCAATGTCTTCCCCGGCACAACCTGAAATCCCTGCCCCGCTGGCCAACTTGAAGATTCAATATACCAAGGTAAGA
>LOEQ01008922.1:35083-48779 GCA_001685075.1 Bramus lutescens | reverse complement strand
AGAGAGAGAGAGAGAGACAGAGAGAGAGAGACAGAGAGAGAGAGGAGAGAGAGGTGAATTTTCGGTATACAGCCCTGACTGGCCTTGAACTTGCTTAGTAGCACAGAGTGGCCCCAAATTCACAAAGATCCCTAACTCTGCCTCCAGAGAGCTAAAATTAAAGGCATGTGCCATGATACATACACACACACACACATACACATTAAATAAATGTTAAAAAATTAAGAACTAAATAGAGTAAAAAAAAAACATTGAGAAAAACCCATGACTTGGTACCTCCAAGCAAATGCACATGCATGTGTATATGCACACAGAAAGAGGGGAGTGCATGCAGGTCTTGGGCCCCACCCTCTGAAAGCTTATTCTGTGTTAACCTACAACATCATCTTCCTCACTCTCCTTATCTTCCTGGGTTCTTGCTCTTCATTCATGGAGTCCTGGCATCTTTCACAGTCTGCAGTCCCATCTTCACTCCCTGACTGGCCCTGGGATTGACCTCCAGGGGCACAGCTAGGGATTATTTTTATATGATCAGCCCAGTAATTCTGGTTAGTCAGAATGAGCCCTGCTTGATTGTCTCTGTGATTGTAATATCACTAGAAGCCAGCCCACTGCAATCCCCTGGACAGCCATGTGATTTCACTCTCCAGTAGGTTTCTGACTCAGAGAGACCCTAGGGTTTACAGTAAACACAGAAGGTGAAGTCCTAACATTTCCCCATCACCAGCTTCTTCTCATCTACAGCTGTGTCTAAGGATTCTGAATCCACAGATCGGACAATTTCGCCATGTTCTTCTCAGGTCTGCTGCTCTATCCTTCTGGAAGGTCATAGATGTTTCTCTTGGGCTCTGGAGCTTGCCAGCTCCCTGCAGATTTAGAGCTTGGGATTGTCCCTCCTTCTCAAGGATGTCTTTCTCTAAAGTTATATGTCTTTTGGTTGCCTCCCCTCCACGCCCACCACCTGTACACCAGCCAGGTCCTCCATGTCCCTCCCTAGGAGCCCTGATTCCTAGACCTGTAGGATCATTTAGCGCCCCCACCATAACCTGTACCTGAGAGCCCACTAAATTAGAAGACCTGAGGCCCAAAAGTTGCATTTCTGTTTTATTTTTTTCTCACTGTGCTCCATTATGGTAAAAAGCAAAAGCAAAACCAAAAACCACACCGTGAACACCAGGAGCGTGACTAGATCTCTAAGGAGAGAATGGAAAGAAACTTGCACACTAACCAAGGCAAACCCACTCCATCCACATATGAAAATACCAAGTAGCATGCAGGATTGGTTCCATAATCTTGTCTGTGCAGCTGCATTAGTCAACGTTTCTGCTGCTGTGATAAACACTAGGATCAAGGCAACTGATAGAGGAAAGTTTATCGGGGCTCCAGGTTCCAGAGGGTTGAGGTCCCTAACGGCGGGCACAGCATACACGGTGGCCGAAGCTGGAAGCTCTCATTTCAACTCTAAGCAGGAAACAGAGAGAATGAAGTGGGGGAAAAAATGGCATATAGCTTTCAACCTCAAAGCCCACCTCCAGTGACATACTTCCTCCAGCCAGGCCACACTCCCTAAACCCACCCAAACAGTATCTCCAACTGGGGACCAAGTGTTCAAACATCTGAGCCTGTGGAGGACACTTCCCATTCAAACCAGCACACCAGTCATCCCAGAGAACCACCCCATCTCGCAGTGGAGGAGTGTCCAGAGAAAGCCCCAGAGCAGAAGGCCTTCCTTGGGCCCAAGTCACAAACCTTCAGTACACGAATCTTTCTGTGGTCACAAGTGACTGGTGAGGAGGCCTGGAGCTTGTTTGCAAAGCTCACGTGATAAACTGCTGTCTCTCTCATGGAGCAAGGGTGCTTACATGGAAGGACCCCAGACAGTGACTTGTCTTTGGCTGTGTATCTAGCCCTAACAGCTCGTCTCTAGGCTCCTCCAGAAGATTCCAGAATATGAATGAGCTGGCCAGATGTAGGGATTTGTTTTGCCCTCCCACTCCACATCTCTATTAGCCACTCAAAAATGAAAGTGACCAGATAATCAGGTTTGTCTGCTATGCTAACGTGGAAGAAAATAACAAGTTGAAATTTTGTAATGGCCCTGCCCTTCATTTGAAACCAGTGCCCCACCATCACTAGGGGAATTTAGGACTTGCAGGTACAATACAGTATGCCAAAGTTCACCGTGCTTGAGTTAGTCATTTGAGGTGTCCCTGACCAGATGTCACCGACATCTACCTACCAGCAGGCATGGGTTCTATTTATATGGTGCAGGCTACTGCTTAGCCCTGGTCTTACCCCACCCTCTGCAGGGCTCTCCTCTTGGAAGGCACAGCATGGCTTTAGAGGCAACTGTTCTAATGTCTAGTTCTTGCCTTTGCCCACAGAAAGATTAGGGCCTTTTAAACATCCTTCCCAGCTAACACAATGAAAGAAGGTCCTTCACAAAGCATCCTGTCCAAATATTGTGCCCAGAAAATTATCCCCCCAAAACAGAGGAGAAATAAAGACTCTCAATAAACAAAAGCAGGGAGTTTATCACCCCTGCCCACCCCCGCTGAAAAGAAAAAAAATGATGCTTAAAGAGCAACGGGAAAGCTTCAGAAGTGAAACCATATGGAGACAGGTTCAGAATACAGAAATACAGGGACAGTGGGGAGCAAATTGCTTTCAATTCCTATCCAGGGAGCAGAGATTTCCAAGTGGATGGAGGCTTCTTTACGCCTTCATGAAAATGAAGATTAAAATATAATCCTAGCAGGCCACCCACAGCCCACAGCCCCTCTCAAATTATGCTAAAATGTTTGGAGGAGCTGTTGATTGAGAAAATACCCAGCGATCAAATGAATGCAATACCCTTTCTTAATTGGATGTCTATTTTTATGAATTACGGTATCTGAATGCATTCTAAAAATAGCCCCAGAGATCTGGCAAGGTGGCTCTGAGCAGTCTGTGGAGACTACAGATACCACAGGCCTCTTGCAGGCTTTGTGCGCAAAGACTCAAGTCAGAGCACAGGCCGCTGGGGACTCTTCTCCAGCAACGTATCGTTCTCACCACCAAAACGCAGAGTCACCCAAGCCGGGAAGGGTGCAGCAGACTCGGTTCCTGTATTTTCTCCAGCCTGGAGAATTGAAGAACAACAACAAAAAAAGATGAGCAACGGAGTTGCTTAATCTGGGCAAGAGGGAGGGATCCAGACCTCCTCTGAGAAAAGAATGGGATCTCGAGTCAAAGACAGAGCTTCAGGCTACAGAGAGCTACCCGACCGCAAGGGTCTTTATGCATCCTAATGATACCTGCATCAATTCTACAGCTAGGTCGGGCCAAAGACTGAGAGTGTGTCAAAGTCTTGGTCTACAGGAAGGACAGAATGACACATTCTAACCCGCTCTTACAGATGGGACCCTGGGCACCTGTGCTATGCTTGTTAAGCTGTGCTCACTGTAGCTCTTTTGTGGTCACACAGGACCACATGACTGAATCTGGCTAATGGATACTGAGACTGTATAATGATGTCGCTTTTCTATCACTCCGCAAGTGCACCAGGCTCATTGGTAGAATGATGGTAGAGAGAGGGTCCTACAATCAGCCTAAGCCTCTGAGAACAGTGACTTCTCTGCTGAAATCAGTGACAGTCAGAAGTATGATGGTGCTCTGGTCTGCCCTATGTTGTTATAATACAACACTACAGATGTAGTCACTCATAAAGATAATATATTTATTTATAATTTATTCCTTACAGTTCTGGAGGCTGAGGAGTTCACTACCAAGTCTGGCGCTTGATGAGGGCCGTCATGCTCCCCAAGCTAAAACATCCTGTGGTGAATGTCAGAAAGGCAAGGGAAAAGACAGGATATTGAGCCTATTCTTTTACAGGAAACCCCCTCTCATGACAGTCACCCCACTTCTGCAGTAACAACCTTCATCTGCTCATGAGGGCTCTGCCTGAATGGCTTCCTGAAGTTCCCAGCTCGCAACGCTTGCAACGATGGAGAGTCGGTCGCCGGCACATGAACTCAGGTCCACACACTCCGGTGTAGCAAATGGGAAATAAGCCTTCCTTGGGTTATGGCACAGCAAATTTGGAGTTGCTTCTTTTTCACTGACCAGAGCAGTGCTTAGGTTTGAAATGCCTTCATAAGCTTATATTGATATAGCGAAGTGGCTGTTTTAATTGAGGGGTACCAGTCAGATATCCTCCATCTATCTGGAGCCTGTCATCACCAGGTGGCTTTTGACGAAGATAGAGTGGATTCTAGGGAAGGAGCTGAGAAAGGCTACTGCCGCGTTTCCTCCAAAGCAAGACGTTGGCTGCTGTCTCCTCCTAGGCAACACGCAGTGCAGACAAGGCAGAGGAAGCATGTGCCACCAAGGCTCAGAAACCCCAGGACTCTAGCCTGCGTCATTTAGCTCTTTTCATGGACGCGGCCTTTTTTGTGCCTGAGTTTTTAAATGACATTTTGAACGGTAGCCAATTGGCATCATTTTAGTCCCACACCCTGAATCTGCTCAGGCCCTCTCTAATACACTTGGGGTCGTGTCTGAACAGTTTTGGTGATGTATTCTCCAACCTACTGTTTAGCCGCACACTTTAATGACAGGTGAGGATGAAGTGGGTAGCTTGGCATGTGTCAGGTTGTGAGCGTAGGGATGAAGGTTCTGGTGGTACGGAGGGAGAAATAGATTGTCTTGAACTTGGCAGCAATGCCACCCTGCCAAGCTCTGCCAGCCTGATGCTTGGCTATTTCCAGATCCAGGAACTTTAGGGAATAAATGCAAATATAACCCAGAATCACAAATAAAATAAGAGAAAGTGTGGGGGGGAGAAACCCTCTTCTTCGCAACATCTAGTGTTTTGGGTATGATTCTTTCTAGTGGGTATTTTTAAAATAATGACATTTAAACAAGGCCCAACATTGTTTCCCCATTGCCGTTGCCCTTTCTTTGATGGACATCTCATTATTAAGCATCTTATTATTAGCACAAATGCTTTCTGTAAAAAACATAAAGGCAAGGATGCTTACTAATCAGAAACCAAATTTCCTATTCCGGCACATAATCAGAGATCTTGGGAAGTGTGAGCGTGCTTATTGGTTTGGAAGGACCGAGAGCAGCTTCCTCTGGAGGCTCCGAATCTGGAGGGCTAATGATACACTGCGAGACCTGAGCAACGGTGCTTACAGCTCCGGGAGTCCTGTGGCTCTCAATCAGAGGCACACAGAGGACCTGACAGATAGCTGCAAAATGAGATGTGAGGAGGGTGAGTGCCACTGTGCCTTGTCCTGTTTCCCCCGGGGTTTGTCTGGCCTTCCAGCATCATAGATCTTTTCTTTCTGTCTCTGACACTGCAGATCTTAGCAGAGGTGATGTAGTTAGGAAATACATCCACAGCCTAGGGGGTTGTGCCTCTTGAATTTGAATTTCAGCTTTTCCGCTTACTAACTGTGTGGTCTTGGCTAACTTATCAAGTTCTCTGGGCCTTTCTCTGTAACATGGATTGCACTGCTTCCTACATGGATTTAAAGATTAAATCAAGTAGAAGCACATCACACAGGGAACTGAGCAGTAGCTGGTTCCTAGCCCAGGGTTGACATGCCAAGCAAGGATGGTGGTGAGGTCATCAATTGAAGGGGATATTCCAGGCCTGCAGAATTTCCCTGGGCAAGGATTTGGCCTGGAGTTTCTGCTTGCTGTGGAGCTTTCTTAAGGTCTTGCTAGTCCTAAAATCCCCTAAAGATTCACAACCTGGTGGGACATAAATATTGAGGCAATGTAAAAAATTCTTGAAAGTTCTTTGTTCATGGGCAGAGCAAGCTGTGAGGGAACACTGTACCATGAGCCTGCTTACTTTTGTTATAGGGGTGACAGAGCATGCCTATAGTCCCAGTGCCTGGGAGCCTGAAGCAGAAGTTCACACGTTTGAGGCCAGCCCGGGCTATATAGCAAGAATATGTCAAAAAAATTAGCAGCAACAAATACTTCTTTTAAAAGCAGAAAGGACAAGAGAAACAGTAGGAAAGGAATTCTTTCCAAAGCCAATTGCTGAACGCTGGCTTTTACACTAACTTTTAGATGGCATTGGGCAGACTTTTCTTTCTTCCAAAACAGAAAGTATTTCTTTGAAAAGAAAATATGATGACTGCACCTTATCCAAGACCATTCAAAAAGCTCCCCAGAAATTGCACGCTGCAATCCCACAGGGGCAGCTGGTTCCCAAGCCCTCTTCTGCATACAGTCCCTGAGAACAAAGGCGGAAAGTTGTTGACCTGCCCCGTCAAACCAAGACAGTGCCAAGTGGAGGCCTCTCTGAGCTTCGCTGGGCTTTCTGAGTTTCCAGCCACAACCCGGGTGTTTCTTTGTCACAAAAGGCTCCGGCCTATGCAAATTGCTGAGCACCTCAGATGTAGGTTTGAAAGTTCAGTCTGACCTTTCTTGGTGTCTGGGACGATGTCGTTCTTTTAGTTTGTAATGGGAAGACATTAAGCTACCTGGCTGGCTGGCTTTTGTAGGGAGTTGCTACCTCCCCATTTTTTAATGCACTGAAATTTCTGCTCAAACGCTCCTCTTTGGCCTGACCTGCAGGCATTGTTAAAAGGCAAAGAGGGTTATTTGTGACCTGCTTCAGGTTTTACATCTTTCCTGAAGCAATTCAGCACCTTTCTGTTTTAATGCAAGCTCCCATTTTCTTGTTGCCTTGTTCATCTAAAAGTCCATATTCTTCAGCAATGGATAGCTGTGACAACAGACCCAGATGGAAATGATGGGAACCCAAACTTTCGCAGCGCTGTGTTGATAGGGTGAGTGTGGGAGTTTAAGGGGTGCCGGCTGAAAGCACGGAAGAATCTTCAGCAGGAGTTTGCTCAGTTTTCTGGGGTCTTCTTTACCACTCTTCCTCCAGGTTCCTGGAGACTGACTCTCATCTCATCCTTCCTTCACAGTGCCTTTGTTTTCTTTCAATAAACTCTGTGTGGAGCAGGGCGGGGTAGACAGGATCTTCTCAGGGGATCGCCTGCCCAGCAGACATTTTTCTGGTTATGAAAACAAATAGAAAAGAACTAAATAAACATGTCTTTGCATTGTTGGATTTCTGAGAGAGTAAAGAGCAAAACATATTTATAATAAGTCACCTCATGGAAGGAGCTACAGGGTGCCAAGGAACATAGGATTGGGGCTATCTGAAGGAACATAGGATTGGGGCTATCTGAAGGAACATAGGATTGGGGCTATCTGAAGGAACATAAGATTAGGGCTGTCTGAAGGAACATAGGATTAGGGCTATCTGAAGGAACATAGGTTTGGGGCTATCTGAAGGAACATAGGATTGGGGCTATCTGAAGGAACATAGGGTTGGGGCTATCTGAAGGAACATAGGATTGGGCTCTCTGAAGGAACATAGGGTTGGGGCTATCTGAAGGAACATAGGATTAGGGCTATCTGAAGGAACATAGGATTAGGGCTATCTGAAGGAAAGGAGACACCTACAACTGCTTCTTCCAAAGCTGCACTGTACTCACCTGCAACATTGTGCTGTTTCTCAGCTTCTGAGGTTTCCCAGCATGCCTTGTCACAGACTATGGTTATTATTGCCTGAAGGAGGCGTGGGTTGTGCTGGGAGCTGGCTTTGGATCATACTCCTCTGATGGCTTTCAGCACTAGATTTGAGCCTGGTGAGCACACCAACAGCAGACACACTCACAAATGTGACTTTTAAATGGTACTCCACTTCAACCAGATGTGGAACACACATCTGAAATTTCAGCACTTAATAGGCTAAGGCAAAAGGTATCTCAAAGGTTTGAGGCCATCCTGGGCTACATGGTGAGCTTGAGGGAAGTCTGGGCTATGTCATAAAACCATACCTCATACAAGTAAATAATGATTTTTTAAAAAACAAGTTCATTTGAAGGGAGAAAGAGAGGTTGGTCAGGAGTCACAAAGCTGAGGTCTGGCAGGAAGGTAAGTCTTAAGTCAAAGGCAGACAGGACACATCAGGACTTCAAAATATCTGGAAGAGAGAGCACTAAGGCCTTCACTACAAAGAAATGATAAATGTTTAAGGTGATGATTATGTAATTATCCTGATCTGATCATTACACATTAAATACACGGAAATCAAATTAAAATGTTATACACTACAAATATGCACAATTATATAGCAATCAAAAACTGAAGCTAAGCAGGGTAGTGATGCACACCTTTAATCCCAGCACTCAGAGGCAGAGGCAGGCAGATATCTGTGAGTTAGAGGCCAGCGTGGTCTACAAAGCAAGTTCCAGGACAGTCAGAAAAGCTCTGTCTTGAAAACAACAACAATAACAATAACAACAAAAAAAGCAGAAAAAAAAACCTGAAGCTAAAATTTTGACTCTCATTTCCCAATTAATTTGGGCAGTTGGAGATTTTCCCTGACTTTACAAGGATAAAACTTTAATTGGGATATGTATCAAATAGCATATTCTACATGCATCAACTGGTTCATTTAAATATTATCAGAACAACCCTGTGAGATAGATACCACCACCTCCATATCACAGTGAGAAAATCAAAGAACAAAGAAGTCAAATAATGTGTCCAAGGCCACACAGCAGAGAGTGGCAGAGCCAGAATACAAAGCTTGGGGTCAACTCCCAAGGTCCCCATTTAACACCCCTGTCAGGTTGTGCTGTGAGATGGCAGTCAATGGAGAAACACTCACATGGAGGCTTGAAGATAATTCTTGCCAAATGAATAAAAATCAAACAAATAATTGATTCTGATAATAATCCCATCAAGGAAGTCAGCAACTTTTCAAAACACAAAATCACAACAGTTAGTGGTTTAAATATATTAATTGGCTTAATTTGTAATTCTAGAGTCAGGCAACAATTTAGCTCTTAAAAGAGAAAAGAGGTCTTTGGGAAGCAGATGCAAAGACCAAAAGTTGGGTTCAGCCATTCCACAGTTACTTTGGGCTAGGGAAAGAGAATAGAAAAACAACTCACTGGTTACTATCGGGTCACTTTCTTGTTTAGGGTTAAAACATACCAATTAGTACCAGACAGTTTGATAAATTTGACTACTATCTCCTCTGAAGGTCAGGAAATACATTCATTTGGGGTTTAGTGATACAAATCTTAGCTTCAGTGACCCCAATTTGGATTGTAGTCTGGCCTGTTGAAGCCTCTCGCAGGAACTTAGCCTAAAATAGTGTCTCCTATAATTATCCAGGTATAATTTTCTGTAAAGCTCAAGGTAACCTAAGGGGGGAGTGGGATTCAGCTCTCTGCGGCTCCGCAGCATCCAAGCTCTTCACAGGCTGTGGGTCTGCCATTTTTGGTGATTGCCTCTTGAGCTGGCAATCTGGGCCTCACATCAGAGTGCCCAGGCCTGCATTGCTTTCAGGTGGCTGGTGGTACCAGAGAGACGGGAGGAGAATTCAGAGGCTTTGGAGACAGGCCTGAAGTGTCCTGAATGCTGCTGCTGTGTTGTCAGAATTTGGTCACCGTGCCCTGATAGCTGCAGAGGGCGACTGGGAAAGGAGCTTTCCCAGGTACTCAACAAAAGTGTGCAAGGAAGACACACTTTGATGCCACCCGCATCCATGTTTCAGTAGTCGGAAAGCTACATGCTGTATAACTAACTTAACAAAGTCTTAGCCTCTCGCTTGAATGGAAATTTCCATTATTCTTGACACTGCTTTGAGTTTGGTAATGAATGTGGGAGTTTCACAGACTGAAGACCGGATATAGTGTCCAAACTCTTCCGGGGACCACCAGCCCTGGTCTGTTAAGGCAGAATAGGGTGTTTGACAGCGTTAGAAAACTACAACTATGGGTGGGAAATTTTAATAAGGATAGACTTAGCAGGAAACTGTTGAGTATTGAGGACAGAGGAAGCAGACAGAGACAATTGCTTGGTTAGGATGCTTTCTTTAGAGGGGAAAATGCATGCATGTGGGTTTAATAAGTCCCAAGTTTCCTTATAAAGAGGTTGATTATTTGCTCAACACAACAAAGGAAGAATCCACTTTAATCACTTTTTAGACTATGGCAAGAATGAATTTACCTCTTTGCTTATCTAAATCTTGACTCAACTAGGTGACCTCATTTTTAGAGAGTTGCTGTCACTGAGAAGTATGCTTGAGGTTTGCCCCAGTGATAACTGGCAATGTCCCCCTTGTTTTCAAAATTATAGTGCATTCAAAGCAGGCTTGGCTTTACTCGCCGTGGAGTGGGGCTCTTAAGTTTCTAATTTCTAATGATAGGCTGAATTATTCATAAAAGGTATCTATCTTTCTCACTCTAATTACTAATCTCTCAGTGCTATCGATGGTCTCTAGACTGCTGTAAAAGCTTAATGCATTCTGCATTGGTGTGTTGCCCTGGCTAGCAATGACTTTGGTCTGGCAACAAAGGGGTTAAAAAAATAAACTTTGAGGTGGGGCCAGGCAACTGGGTGATTACAAAATGCTTTTGTACATTAAAGTAATCTTGTAAGCATTATGCCTGAAGTCACAGTTACCGACTTATTGCCTTAATTGTACACTAGGGTTTTCCAAGTCATCAGGATCTAAGACTGGAAAAAAACAAATGTTCTTTCAGACTTTTCCAGCACACTGGTGTGTGCTCACAATAGCCTGTCGTTACACTTATGAAAACTCTTCAAGTTCATAACTATCATAGACCAACTGTGATCAAACACTCACTGTGTGCTAGCTTCCCTCTATGAACCTTGTAAATGACTCCTCTGTCATCCTAGGAAGAGAGGACACTACATGGCTGAGCCTCCAGTGCCCTGGGTACTTGTTTGAGATTCTTACGGTCTTCTAAGCTGTGCTCTCTAGATTCCTTAGATGCTAGGAGGCGTCGTTTGTTTGGCTGCTGCGGTGAGCTGAATTATGCCTTCCTAGAACTCATATTTGAAGTTCTAAACCCAGAAGATCTTAAAATAAGACTCTAAAGCCAAGTGTTTTGCAGCTACAGAGTCAACCAATCATGGATCCAAACTACTCGGTTGTGGGGAAAAGTGATTCCAGAAAGTTCCCTAAAACAAAACTTGAAATTTCCAGTTCCAGCTACTCTGCTGAATGTATGCCAATGATGTGCTGTGTAAGCCAATGCTGTGGTAGCCCCCGCATCACCTCACAGACACAGTCGCCAACACACATCTGTACACTGTTTGCCTTAGGTCTTGCTCATATCCTAAGAATTTAGGCCTAGAGGAGTGTGTCTGCACTAAACATGCACAGCCTCTTCTCTTCTTGAATCACGCCCTAAATAGTGAACTAGCTCTCTACAGAGAATTTATATCGCATTTTATATTATACGTTATCTAGAATTGAATTGCTGTATCCAAGAGTGGCCATAGGCAATATGCAAATACAATGTAGGTAATAGGCAAATATGATACCATGTTATAAAAAGGACTTAAGCATCTGTGGGTTTGGATACCTGGAAGGAAGAGAGGAATGTTCTAGAACCAATCCACAAATAGACATAGAGGGTTGGATAGAAAGAGAGTCCTTTAATGAAATAAAAATGGGATCACTACAGCGGCCCTTACTCATGCAACTGATGTCCTTGTAGAAAAGATTTGAACACTGTGGTTGTTTGAATGAGAATGGCCTCCATAGGCTCATGTGCTTGAATGCTTGGTCATCAGGGAGTACCACCAATGGGGAGGGATTGAGAGGTGTGGCCTTGTTAGAGTAGGTGTGGCCTTGTTGGCAGGAGTGTATCACTGGTTGTGGGCTTTGAGATTTTACAGTCCCAAGTCAGAGCCAGTGGCCTAGATACCCTGTGCCTCTCTCTCTTCCTGCTGCCTCTGGATCTGGATGTAGAACTCTCACCTACTTCTCCAGCACCATGTCTGCCTGCATGCTGCTATGTTCCATGCCGTGATGACAGTGGACTAAGCCTCTGAAACTGCAAACCAGCCCCAGTTAAATGTTTTCCTTGACAATAGCTGTATTGGTGTCTCTTCACAGCAATAGAACATGGACAAAGACAAGCATAAACACTCAGAGGAGGGCCACATGGAGACAGTGGTCATCTACAAGCCACCAGAGCCTCAGCAAAGGCCTGCATGCACTGAGGTCTTAGATTTGAATCTTCTAGAATTATGAGGAAATAAATCCTTGTTACTGAAGACTTTCAGTCTGTAGTATTTTGTTATGGTAGCCTAGAAAGGCAGCCTACCTACGCACTGTTATTCTATTTATTGTGAAAAGGGAAAAAAAGAAAGAGCAGATTAAATTTCAATCACGCCTTAGAATTGTCTTTTGACATAATTTTGTTCTGTTGAAACACGGGCTTTCATCAAGCTCAGCTTTGTACATATGTAGAAAGGATGCATGAACTATGAATTAAGGTGTTCAGAAACGTCCTCACATGTAGAATATAACTTTCTGAAGTGCTCTTCCGTGCCCAGTCATTAGACTCTGACTCCCCATACAGGCATCTCCCGTGTGGTGGAGCCTGCACCGACACTGCAGCTCTTCCGGGGAGCACAGCTGCTGTCTGGAGGGACTTGCTTCGAGCCTCACAGACATCCTGCGAGTTTTCACACAATGATCTTTTGATTCTCTGCTCTTGTTTGTCTTTCTGGCACATGATAAACTTACATTGTTGTCAAATTATTGTGGAAAACTCTACATTCAGTGGAAAGCAAGAGGACGTTGGAGTGGAAGGATGACCGGGGATGAGGATGGGACTTTGCAACGGGAGAGCAAGGGATCCATCCTTTATAGTCAGTCAGTCAACCTCACGGATGCACCTCGGCCTTGGCATCCCTCCATATTCTGGTTGCCAGGCACTTCTTCTTTTCTTTCCTGGTAGGGTACAGAGGCATGCGTCATGTGAACTTCAGGCGTGCTGGGGTGCTGAGGGGTGAACGGATCCGGGTTATTCCAACTGAACCAGAAAAGAGCAACATAAGGAAGGGTCCAAATGTGGACATCTGGTTCAAGTCTCACTCTCACATAGAATTTCAAAATAAAATTTTGGGGATTTAAAAATGTTGTATAGTTGGAACTAAGTAGATGGCTCAGCAGATAAAGGCTTTTGTGCTAAGCCTGGCATCTTGAGTACAGTCCCCGGGACACATATGGTGGAAAGGGAGAAATGACTCCTACAAGTTATCCTTTGACCTCTACATACACGCTGTGGTACAATCTCCACACACACATACACACATGTGTACATGCATATACACATATATTCATAAGTAGATAAACGTAATAAAATAAAAATTCTTAAAATTATAGTCGTTCCCAAACCTAGAAATGATCCAGGTTTTCCCTGATGTCTGAGAGGCCACAATGTAACCTTTTATTTTAGCCCATCTTTGCAACTATGGCTTCTGTGACGAATTCAAGTCAGCCAAGAAGGCAGGCTTCATATGTCCACAGGAGAAAGGCAGGCTCTCTTGCCTTGGCCAGCCCATTGCCACCAGAGGAAATAACTCCAGGCTAGTGACAAGCTGTCTGCTGAAGGAGGTTAGAGAAGGAAAAGTTCCAGTGTCACTCAAGAGGGGACCTGGCCAGGGGATGCAGCAAGTGTAAGCACAGTAGGAATGGCCTGGGCACAAAGGAAGGTGTAGTTAGATGTGCACATGAAGGGGGGAGGGTTGTACCAAAGCAGCAGGGTGAGAAAAACACAGGGTTATTAAAAAAGAAAAAGAAAGAAAAAAAGAAGGAAGGAAGGAAGGAAGGAGGGAG
>LOEQ01008922.1:10130-34877 GCA_001685075.1 Bramus lutescens | reverse complement strand
AAAGAAAGAAAGGAAGGAAGGAAGGAAGGAAGGAAGGAAGGAAGAAAGAAAGAACTGCAAGCATCAAACCAAGATAGGGGCTGCATCTGGTAGGTGAGCCAGATGAAACAGGCAGGGAGCGAGGGGATCCTGCTGGAGGACCAGGAGTTCTCAAGGCACACTGTGTATTACTACCACAGGGATGTTTACAAAAACTGATACCTACATCTTGGCACACAGCCATCAACTACTATTGAGTGGAATTGGTAGTTTCATGTGCAGTCTGAGATCAGGGTCCTTTCTTTATTTCTCTCTTTCTTCTTCCCTTCCTTCTTTCCCTTCTTTCTCTCTTTCTTCCTTCCTTTCAGGTAGGGTCTTCCTACATAATCAAGATGGTTTGGAACTTGCTACATATATACATAGCCCAGGATGGCCTTGAATTTACAGTCTTCCTTAACCTTCCTTTCAGGCTTTTATCATTATAATATGCCCTTCTCTGTTCCCCTCTTCATGTAGATAGACTTGTTCACAAGTCCAGGAGCTCTGAGCTTTCTGGTCTACCCGTTGGTACCTGAAGAAACACACCCATTCCCATCATAATGGTGGTGTGGCTCTGAACACACGCAGGCATGAAGACACTGTAGTCCTGGAGAGAGCAGTCCTAAAGGATTCCCCTGTAAAAGTCCCCCTGGCCCCCTGCTTGACTTGAGGGAGTTTATGCAGTAAAAGTCATGCAGTCAACTGCATGGGGTTCCATGTCCAGAGAGACAGCTGAAGGCTGTCAGAAGCACGGACCTGTGCTAGGAAGGGCAGGATGAAGGTGCAGCATGACCTTGGCAGTCACCATCACAGCTTTGGCCTTGCCTATCAGTCACCACCTCTCGGGACTGTAAATATTGACACTCGTCCTTAGAGAAATCAATACCTGCGTATTAGCCTCCAATTTCACATATTGATGTGCAGATCTAAGGGCCTCAGATGAATCTGAGATGCTCGGCATTTGAGAGCTCTTCCCGGGAGCCGGAAGGCCTGTGGCTCTGCCTTCCCTGGCAGATGCCTTCCTGTGCTTGGCTACAGGGTTGGCATCACTACCATCTTGTCTTGTCCTATTAGCTATTTGCAAAATTTGCAGTAAGGCCATTTTAGTAGCAAGCAGATGAAAGAGGAATCTGCTTCTTGGAGCTCAAAATTAACACTTCAAATTCTATAAAACAAAGTGTTTGGAATAAATTCTAAAATATATGTATTTAAAATCTTTTGTTCAAAATTTCATTTTTTTGGATTGGAATCCCATTAATCTTTATTCATATCACCTCCAGTCTCAATCCAAGCACCAAGTCCACAAGATTAAAAGTGTACGCTTGGAGTTCGTCGGCATCCATACACTCTTGCCACACATAGCCAACTGGTGAGCTTACTCCCCTACAGGAGTGACTGAGGAGACCTGCAGGCGTAGCTCAAGGCTAGAATGCTTATGTAGCCTGTACAAGGCCCTGGGTTTGATTCCCATCATCAAATCGTTTGGTAAACTCATCCGGGTGTGGTTAAATGGGATACCTGGGACTGATGGATGGGAGTAAGTTAGTAGTTCTGGCCAGAGGGACATGGTGTCTACAAAGAACCGTCTTTTGTGTTATGAAAGGAAGGGAGGGAAGAGCTGAGACAGAGAAACCACCTTTCCTCCAGNAGCCCTCCCAACCCCCCAGCCCTCCACACCCAGAGACTGCTGGGAAGAACAGGAAGAGCTGAAGGGTGTATCCCAAAATAACTAAGGAGCCCTCCAGGCTTCACTCCCCAGCTCTGCACCCTCCAGAGCTGCAGTTCCCTCAGGCAAAGTTGGCTGTGGTTTGAGCCGTTCAGGCAGGAGAAAGCAATTCAATAACAGCTCCCCTTGGTTTGAAATTGTGCAAGATGAGCACTGTCCCAGCAGGGAAGTTGGAATTTGCCAGCTGAGGCAGGCAGGCTGCCTCAGAACGCACAGCTGAGGTGTAGAGACCCCTGAGAAGATTGCTGGGACTGCTCCTACACTCTGCCTTTACTACCACTTTAGACAATCTGAATTTCTGGCCCCTTTACCATCACCTCTCCCATCATCTCTCACTCACATAGGGTATTTTATTCAATTTTTAAAAACTAAAATGAATAACTCATGGTTTTTAAAATTACAGATATCATTAATACTTCATTATAAGGATGCTGCACAATGTGAAACCAAAAATAAAAAGTGCCCGAAGACACCAGGCAAAGGTTGTTGTTTATATTTTGGCTGTTTGCTTTCAGCCTGTGTATGCGTGTGCATGTATGTGTGCATAAGCTCAATTCAGAAGGGCAGGAAGAAGCAAAGTCTACTCCTAAAGTACAGCCACTGAGGAAGATGTTCAACAACACACAGGTGTGTAGTTAAGACCCAAGGACCACCAGGGACCTTGCCTGGGCCCCTCCAGGCCCCTAAGCAGGCCGTTAGATTTCTAATTTACAGTTTGGTGACACCAGGCAGCTTGGTGATAAGCACGGCTTGTTTATTTGTCTTTGATGGATGCCAGGTGGATTGTGGTTGGACAATCTGGCTTCAGCAGCCCCAGCCCTTTGATTCTACCAATCCAAGGTGAAGCCATTCGAAGGTCACACAATGGGTGCCCACAACAAAAGGGCAGTCACAATGATGGCTGCACCAGGAAATGGGGGACAAAGAGAGAGAAAAGAGGAAGAAAGCCTCTCCAGAGAGGCAGCCAGCAAGGTGGTGAGGCAGGCTGGGCAGCAATTCTGTTTGTATTAAAGGTTTGCGCCGCAGAAACCAAGCTTTTGTCAGTCTTTGAATTGCACAACCGGTGTGGCTTCCAAGAATGATCTCAGGTGGTTTGCTCANGAGGCAGGCTGGGCAGCAATTCTGTTTGTGTTAAAGGTTTGCGCCGCAGAAACCAAGCTTTTGTCAGTGTTTGAATTGCACAACCGGTGTGGCTTCCAAGAATGATCTCAGGTGGTTTGCTCAGTTTGGGCTTTTATTATTTTTCTTCCTCTCTGAGAGCCACCAGTTTGCAAGGCGTAGGTAGCCTCTTCTAGGACAGTTTGATACAGAGTGCAACATGAAAAGCCAGGAATAACCAACCACATGCCAGTGAGCACAGAGAGCTGGGATGACCGCATGTGTTTACAGCCTCCTAAAGCTGGAGCCCAGATGTGGCATGCCACAGGTTGGTAGCTGGAGGCCTCAGAAGGTGAGGGACCTGGCCTGAGCTTCGGATGATAGGGCAGACATTCTGCTACCAGGAGCCTAAGGCCCTTTGGGGCCCCTGTGTTACCTGGAAATTCCTTCAGCCTGAGCTGCATCATCCAACTAAAGATGACTCCAGCATGGTCATTTCTTTCCTCAGTCTTTTCTGCTTTGTGGAATGCAATATATTATGTAGTCAGAATTTAAAGAGTTAATGAGTTTAGGCCCTCCAAGAGCCAGGTCTTCATCTTTAACTCAGGTAAACGGTACTGTAGCCAAGGGGTATTGGAGATGGAACTAATGATGTTCCCCAATAATCCACCTGGGACACCAGCAGGGACAGCAACTCTTTACCTATTTCTCTAGAGAACTTCACTCTCATGAAGGTGAGACACATTTCATAACATGCCCCAGGGATCCACATTATCAGCTCAGCTCCAGCTCCAATGTGCTAGAGATTCAGGCGGAGTGTGCAAACTGACCTAGCCTGGGACTGATGCTCCCCACATCCTGGGTGTATGTGAATATACTTTGTAGATGTCAGAGTCATTCAGAATCCAACAGCTGATTGAGAGAAAAACCAAGGTCACTCCACAACTAGAAAACCTGCTTACAAGCAGACTGTACGATTGTGTTCATTTTCTGAGGTCCAAAATCCCGAAACAACTATCCCAGTGATTTCTGCAATGGAGCAAATGCACCCATCAGTTCATCCAAGATGCTCCAGAGTGCATGCTACTGATGTTTGAAATGGCAGCCATGATGAATCCTTTACTTCCTTCAGATGGTGAGATGAAGGGCTGTGTATGATGATCTGGGGACCCGAGGAACCACTCACTATTCCTAAGTCAGGTCAGTATTTCAACAGACTCCCTCCCTCGTGCCCAGGGCATTAACGGGACCGTGGTCTGCGTGATGGGGAGCCTAGTCCTACAGGAATGCTTGGTTCCTGAAGAATTCCAAAAGCTGACTGGAGTAAAATGAACCTTCCAGTGTACCCTGACATGATGCTATCACATATAGACACACACACACATGCACACACACACGCACACATGCCAAAGCCTCAGTTGTATAACAGAACCCCCATACATGCACATGTCTTAGAGACACATTCAGTTGCTCTCTGTGGGGGTTCTGCCCTACAAGGACACTGTGGACATTGTTACCTTTTTTTTTTTCATTTAAGTGAGCATGGTCTTACCTATGAGGTTGAGATAACCTGCAAAGTCAGCTTCATTTTCCATCTGTGTCATAAAAACAAGCGAGTGAAATTTTGTCGTTTTGCTTCTCTTCCCTGCCTCCACCAGAACCTGAGGAGGGTGCCAGGAAGGATCCTCCTCCCACAGGCATGGAGACTGTCCTAGCCTGGGGTCTGGAGAGCAGAGACTTCTGCCAGCTTCACTTGTTACTTTCTTTTCCTTTTCTTCACATTTTATTTACTTGTTTATTTAAAATATTCATGACTTGTTTTAATTTTTTTCTTACTTCTTTTTGCAGGAACATGGGTGCTTTTGAATGGGACACAATGAAGTTGCTTTGTTTTCTCAAGGCTCTTACAATGTTAGAGCAGTGAAAAGTGGGTGCGTGCAGTAGGCTTATCAGTGAGTAGAATATTCATCTTGCTTTATACACACACACACACGTTTGTGTGATGTCAAAACTTTAAGCTTTCTATAAATGATGCTTTTAGATTAATTGGCTTTATGCAAATCACCAAAGCATGTAAGCACACTGTGAAACAGACAGACGTGCTCCATGCTGTGTGACGGTTTACAAGATGGCATGCTCTTTTGTGTTTATCTCAATTCAGTCTTTAGGTGGTCCAGGAAGAGAGGCATCAGTCCCAACCCACAGATCAGGTAACTGAAGTTCAGAGAGACTAAGACCCTCGGCGAAGACTCCTGACAGGCAGGTTGTACAAGGTGGCTCCATCTCAGGTCTGCTCAATTTCATGCCTTGGCTCATTGTCTTAAAAACATGCTTCTCAAATGGAGAAAGTGTCTGTTTTTTAAATAACACATACTGGTATTTTCCTCGGTATAAAAGGAAAAATTATCAATCCTGAATTGTGTTCATCTTGTTAGGCTGCAGTCTGTAACACTTCATAATCCTCTCTAGGGCTAGGATTAAAGACATGCACCACTACCACACGGTTTCTATGGCAAGTTAGTGTGGCTACTGGGACTGAAGGTTTGTGTTATTGCTGCCTGGTCTGTAAGGCTGACCAGGGCGGTTGTTTTACTCTCTGATCTTCAGACAAGCTTTACTTATTAAAATACAAATGAAATATCACTACATGTTGCTACTTCATAGCCATAATTTTGCTATTGTTATAAATCATAATGTAAATATCTGATATTCAGGGTAGCTGGTATGCGACTCCCCACAAAGGGGTTGCAACCCACAGGTTGGCAATAGCTGAGTGTGTTCCAGACCACCTTAAATGAGTGTGAGACTCTATCTCTGAAAACCAAGAGAAACAAAATGTAAGAGTGTAAAAGAAATTAATCACACACACATACTCAGAGAGAAAGAGCGAGAGATTGAGAGAGAGAGAGTGGGGTGGATAAGATAGCAAAGAGGGAACCAAGTAAGAGAAAGAAGTCACTAGAAGATTCTAGAACTCACGAGGCTCAGTGATCCCTTCCTGAGTCCCGCTGTCTATAGCTTCTCACCCCCCAGTCTTGGCTTTTATTCTGCCTTCCCTTTGATCAGGATTTTCAGTCACCAGACTCCTTAAGTAATCAACAGAGACTGAGTGTATCATATTGTCTTTCATTCTTCTTCTTTTTTTTTTAAGCGAGGATTGCACAGATTTCCAGCCACCCCCCAGGGGATGAGAAGAAAGAAACGATCAACAGAACAAAGTCTTGCATTTATTAGCAGGGTATAAATACCACTTTCTCTTCCCAGGGGGAAAAAACACTGGGCTAAAATGAAATGCCCTCTGCGTATGAATTCAGAGAAATGTAAAGTTAGCACATATCCGAGCCACAGAGGAGAAACATGACTTCAGTGTTGAAAGAAGACAGATGAGAAAACAGAAAATGAAAGAAGCCTTTTTTTATCATTAAACAATTAGCTGGAAGAACGATAGTAAGCGTCTCCTAAATGGATGCATTTATAGGAAGAAATGAAAACATTTGAATAATTTGATTAACGCACACAAATGACAAATGATAAAAGCCCGTGAGCAATTGAAGTCCTGAAATTGAAGTCTTGAAGAGACATCCTCACCCCTAATGTTATCACTGGCACGGAAATGCGGTGGGCAAGAGCTTCTGTGAGAGATGCTGTCTAAACTGATCCTTACAGACTGGCTGTTACCCAACGCTTTCGGAACATGGAATCCCATTTCTCCCCAGCTTCAAGGGACATGAAAGGAAGAGGACTTTTCTTGTCTTAAAGATGTGAACACTGAAACCGGATGAGAAGGGCGGGCCCAGGAGCCAGGGCCACTGTTGTCTTTAGAAGCGGTTTCCCAGATGCCACTCCCTTGGACAGTATGGCATCTCTGTTTCCCTGTGGCTGTCCACAGAGGACAATGGTGGGACCCGCCCCAGGGCAGGATACAGATTACTCTGGTGCCAAATCCCATTACTAAAGGTGCCTTTGTGAGGATGAGGTTTCCAGAAGACATCTTCCCACAGCACGTGGCTACATCTTCTGACCTTTNGAGGACAATGGTGGGACCCGCCCCAGGGCAGGATACAGATTACTCTGGTGCCAAATCCCATTACTAAAGGTGCCTTTGTGAGGATGAGGTTTCCAGAAGACATCTTCCCACAGCACGTGGCTACATCTTCTGACCTTTAAAATTCTCCAAAGGAACTGGACTGAAAAGATTATACGGTGTTGAGTGACTACAGCTATCACAATTACTCTTCTTTTAAGTCCCTCCAAACTCACTTGCATTTTAAGGTTCTGAAAGGTTAGTTAGGGCTTCTGTATGAGAATTTGGAAAAGTAACTCATGTTCTAACAAAGCCTTTTGAAGCTGTTTTAGATTGAAATGGCACAGCAGTCGTTCCCGGAACCAATCCAAGAGGCCCACAGGCAGTCTAAGACCGGTAGACACTGCAAATCATGCCAGCACTTACACAGTGTGTTCCTTGTATGTTCCTCCTGTACACACACCCCTAGAGGAGTAAGTTGTGAGTTAGATGCAGTAAGAGCTTTGCAGCAGCTAATCACTAAATTGGGCAAACATAACAATATACCGCAATCAATATTATTTAAAACTTGTAAATTACGTACTTCTGGAATTTTCCATTTAATATTTTCAAACCAGGGTTGACCAGAGTGATTGAAACCGTGGAAAGGCAAACCATGGCTAGAGTATGTGTAATTCCTCCTGAGGCTGGGTCTTCTTAGGAGGACTAGAATGTTCGGGCGTACTTCAGAATGGTCCATTTTCCTCCCCAGGCTGGAAGTACATGGAAGGTTTTCCCCAATATTCCTTGTGAGGACATGTTTAAGCTGACGGAGGCTTGATACTGAAGTGTGGAGCCCTGTAACTGGGCCTTCCGGAATTTTAACTCTGGCGCTAATCTGCTCCAATCTTCAGGTGATTCCTTGTAAGGCTTCTAGTTGGGCACTGACTCCCAAGGGAGGTTTCTGTCTTGGCTGTCTCTCTGGTAAGTTCTTACTGTCTATATTCACCTGTCCTGTCTGGCCAGATGTCTTCAATTTTGAAGGAGTGCTTAGCCCTGTGACCTTACTTCTCTGAAGGCTGTGAGAAGGGCTGGATGACGTCCCCTTTGCTCAGCTTTTTGCTGGGATTTAGATGACGAGGAGACTCCGAAACCAGCCTAGAACTTTCTTCCAAGATGATTATCTGTTGGCAACACTCCCAGGATTTTGTTTCATTATCTTCAAAACAGTATTTTCATTTATTATTGAAGATGATTTTTCACTCTTTGAAAGCCTATGCCAATGACTCTTTTCCTTTCTGAGCACGGTACTTTCTTCCTGTCTTTTATTGCTGCTGTTGGGAATTCCGGACACCTGTCTAATTGCCATTGTTCTGGAATCATTTTTTTCCTGATGGTTTGGGATCTCCTCAGGCATGCTACAATTTTAATACATGTGTCCAGGTGTGAATTTCCTTTTATCTCTCCATCCAGGGACTGTTGGGGACTCCTGGCTTTGAGAATTAGAGTGTTTCAACAAACAGTTCTGGAAAATTCTCTTATTTTCCCTTTAAGTGTGTTTTTTCTTTTTAAACAAGTTTTCTATTCTCTCTGCCTCTCTCTGTGTGTCTCTCTGTCTCTCTATCCTCTCTGTATATGTATATGCTGTGCATATGCCTCTGTTTGCAAGTATGTGGGTACACACCTGTGGCAAGCGTGTGAAAGGCCCAGGTTGACATCCGTTGTCTTTAATCCTTCTCATTTATTGAGGCCAGGCAAGAACTCACAATTAAACCCAATGCTCACTAGATACATGAGTCTAATCTAGACTTCTTGCTCTGAGGATCTCCTGATTCCATCTTCCAGAGCTAGAATTATAGGCCAGATACCAAATCTACCCAGCCTTTATGTGGGTTCAAGGGATCTGAACTCTAATCCTCATACTTGAGGGGCAAGCACTCTACAAACTGAGCTGTCTCCCAAGTCTGGTCTTTACCTCCCTCCAGACCTCTAGAATTTCTCATTCTACCCTCTGGGCATTTTAACAGCTCTTGCACGCCACATTGTCTCGCCATCACATTATTAGTAATTTAATGATATTTATTTTCCATCTCAATAATCCCCTATTCAACCATGTCAAATAGTCTGTCCAGTGTAGCCAATGGAGGCAAAATCAGACTCACATAAAATCACCCATTTAAAAATGGACTCTGCCCGTTCACAGGGCTGTGTGAAGGCCACTTCTGCAGCCTCAGCCAACATCTTCCTCAGTCTAGAGGAAAGCCCTGTGGCACTGGAAGGTAACTCTCCACTGTAAGCCTCCCCCTTCTGCCTTAGCACCAGTCTGCACTCTGCCTCTATGCCCTGTTTCTAAGAACCACATTTTCTCTCTATGAATTTATGTTGAATATTTCATATAAACAGAATCATACAACATGGCATTTCCAGTTCCTTTCACTGGGTGTAGTGCTTTCAAAGTTCATCCTGGTTAGATCATGCAGAATGATTTTTGTTTTAATTTTGAGATTTTATTGATTTTTGTGTGTATGAATGTTGACCTGAATGGATGTCTGTACATTATGGTGCATGCAGAGCCCAAGGATGCCCAAAGAGGACAATGGGTGCCCTGGGACTGGAGTTACAGACACCTGGGAGTTTCCATTGAGTGCTAGGAACTGAACCCAGGTCCCTCTAGAAGAGCAGCTGGTGCTTTTAACTGCTGACCTAACTCTCCAGTCCCCAGAATTTTACATTTTATGGCTAAGTAAATGTGTGTGCCACATTTGGTCCACCCACTTACCTGTTTCTAGTGTATGCGTTTTGGATGCTTGCTTGTGAAGTCCTTGGCATGTAGTTGGTATCTTGTAGCAACTCTGTATTAATTTTAAACAGCTGCAAAATGTAATCAACTTTCAAGATCAGTTATTGCAACTTTAATTTCTAGGCATAGTCCTTGATTCTTTTGGGGTGCTGTTTGCTCATTCTCACGGCCCTCTCCAACTGCTCATATTCTCAAACCTCCCTGATTTCCAAAACTCATTACTAAATAATCTCATGTAAAATAATAGCTTTAATAGCAAAAGTTTTTCCGATCTGACTCTACAGTCTGTTGTTTTTCAGTTGACTGTCAATCCTTCTCTGTGTGTCCGTGGGCGTGCAAGTGTATTATCATTTAGACTAAGTGACTGTGCTCTGTAGATCCCGGTTCATGGAAGTTTGGGGGGCTTTTGGTTATTTGGTGGTGTGGTTAGTCTATCAACTCAACCTAGGGACCTGTTAAATTAGCCCTCTGCTGATGGGCCGGCACCAGCAGGTGGGGGCAGTTTGGAGTGTCCACCGTCCGATGAAAGGTTGACAGTCGTTCCCAGAGAAGCGGTGGTTCCATTGCTGCTGTGTTTGTGCTGCCCGTTGTTTCCTGGCCACCATCTCCCCGGTCAGCAGAGGCATGGTCAGGGGAGCGCATGCTCCGTAGTCACTTTTTATTCTCAACTAGATAAATGGAGGCCCTGTGTCGAAAAGATTATCAGAGATAGAAGAAAAAATTAGCAAAAAAAAAAAGTGAGTTTGGGGCTAAAGAGCTGACTCAGTGGATGAGAGCACTAGCCATTCTTGCAGAAGACAGGGGCTTGGTTCCCAGCACTCATGTGACTATGACAACCACCTGAAACTCCAGCTCCAAGTGACCCAGGTGCCTCTTCTGACCTCCAAGGGCACTGCATTCCTATGGTGTTCATACATATATACAAGCAAAACACTCATCCACACAGAATATAAAATAAAATCTTGAAGAAAACACAAAAATAGCTGAATTCATTGAACCCCCTAGCCTTTAAACATATAAAACAAAGAATTGACAGAGCTTTAAGAAGAAAAGCAAATCCTTCCTACGAACTTAAATTTTTAATCTGGTTCTGTTAATTATTAATAGATCAAGCTAATAGAAGTATCATCAAAGACAGAAAATCTGATTAGCAGCACAGTAAGGCCAGTAGAATGGATATACATTCAACTTCCCACCCGCCAACAGGGCACACATCCACTCCAAGCATAGAAGCCTGGTAGAGCAGGGCACACACAATGTCTAGATGCCAGCCTACTGTGCTGCCATTGTCTTTTAACAGGATGTCTCCAATTTCTCTTTCTTACAGGATTCCGACTAGCTCGAACCACGCAGAAGACTCAGGGGCAGTTTGGGAGGGCAGAAGGGAGGCGAAGCTATTTCCCAGCTCACACCACAGTTGCTTATCCACACACTCAACCCGAGGGGCAACACTGAACCCTCTGGTGCTCCTCCTCCCTGTTCAACAGCACTGAGCCCTGGGCCATGTGTGTGCCAGAGATGCTCCATGGAAAGGAACCTTGCTTCCATAGACGCCAAGGTCAGGGGCAACAAGAATGGACAATGTTTCTGACTGTCCTCAAGGAGGCTTGGCCCATGCTGGTTCCAGCCTGAGGGGGACCAGCTCTCTCTGCAGACCTCATGCCCCTGCAGCAGACCTGGAGCCAACACCTTACAGAGATTGCTGCTGGGCCAGCTCTGGCCTGTGGGAATGGAGCCTGTGTGAGGAATCCATGTCTCCTAGCGGTGCTCTTCTTTAGCTAACCTATGCCCAATACACCCATGAAGTGATAAGAGTAACCCAGGAAAAGTACACAGTGGTTCAGGCATAGAGCTCTTTAGTTAAATAAGTAGCTTTAGACAAAAGTGTGGAGATCGGACAGAGAACCTAGAAACCCTGTAAGTTCTCATCTGCCTTGCACCTTGGAGACACAGCTACTGAATATGGTCTTTAAAGAAACTCACCAGATAATAAAAGCAAGCTTTGGTGGATTTCACTTATTTTAAATGCCATTTTGAATACTGGCTTGCCAATAATCCTGTGTTCCTGGTTTCTTCCTGAAGATGGTCCTTACTGCTGACTAATACTGGCTCATCTAGTACTAAAAATTGCCAGCAAAGCGTTGATGATTTATGGACTGACATTTGTGAGGCATTCAATATAAGCAAACACTATGTCAAATCTTTTAGCATATTACCTTATTAATCCTCTTGAGAACCCACTGAAGTAGGATATCTTACAGAGGAGGAGACTGAGAGATAGTGAGATATAGTTATTTATCAATCCATACAGTTTACATACAGCAAGGCTGGGGATGGAGCCATTTCTATCTCCAGGGTCTATGCACCCATTCACAATGGCTATTACTTACTCAATGCAGAAGATAAAGTCACAGACTAGTGTTGTGTTATTGTAATACTCCTTCAGCTCCCAGGCCTCAGGGCATTTACATATGAGCCTCTCATGTCAACGGCTAGCTTTTTGCTTCACCAAAATATTTGCTTTTATCTCAAGGCCATACCCATGGAGACTCATTGGCCAAACCCAAAATGCCAAGATGTAGACCAGATACCATGTGCTAATGCAAAAAGTTCTCAGAGTGTGGCTGAGAAGCTCTTGCTTTCCAAGGATTTGTAGGAGAGAATTTCATGTTTTTCCCAGCTCTGGTCTAATGATCTTCACTGAACCAATTAGCAAAGAGACTCCTAAAGTGCAGCCGGTCCTACTACATTCTTCTCAGAGATCTTTAAACATAGAAATTTCATAAAATATATTTAAACTTATTTGTAATGAAACATTGTTATTTAATAAATTAAATAACTTTTGGGTTCTATTGTTGGTTTCTCATATGATAATAGGGATTTAGTTTTCAGAAACAAAAGTTCTATGGAGCTCTAAATAATTTTCAAAAGTGTACAACAAGGTTAAGGCTAAAGGTTTGAGGTCCACAACACTGTGCCAGTGAAGTGCTATTTCCCATCACCAACTACCCACAAAGGGACCCACTGCTCCAACTCCATCAACTCTAGTGGGATACGTTAAACAGAAACGAGCTCTAAACTGAGACTGCTCAAAAATCATTATATTCGTGGGCTGGAGAGATGGATTGTCGATTAAGAACATTTGCAGCTCTTCCAGAGGACCTGGGTCCAGTTCACAGCACCCACATGGAGGCTTACAGCTCCAGTTCCAGGGAGCCAACACTCTCTTTTGGCCTCCATGGACGCTGCACAAATACGATACACCTACATGCAATGCATGAAAAGACTTATGCACACAAATATCAGCAAATTAATATATTAAAAATAAAATTATTATATCATTTTCTTTACGCCTCATAATGACCGGGGGGGGGNGTAAGCGTTACTGTTTTTAATGGAGATTCAATATTAATAAATAAAACCCAGTGAGATGAATAAGAAGATTAAGAGTGGCACTCAACATCCTGCATTATCAGAGAAACACCAAGCAAAGAATGAGCTACTATCACACAGCTATGAGAATGGCCCACACCCGAACCCTGACGACATCAAGCGCTGACAAGGACACGGAGCAACAGGAACTCTCATTATATACAGTGGGAATGCACAGTGGGTTCTACCACTGTGGAAGGAGATTTGGCAGTTTCTTATAAAGCAGAATATATTCTTGTCACACTAATTCTTCCACCGTGCTCAAATGAGTTGAAAACATATTTACGCAGAAACTTGCACATGGATGTTTACTCGTCTTTCTCAAACTATGAAAGCAACCAAGATGTCTTTCAATGAGTGAGTGGTCAAATTAATTGATTTTAAAAATCCATGTAGTGGGGACTGGAAAGAGTAGTGGCTACTCTTCCAGAGGACACAGGTTCAATTTCTCGTATCCACATGGCAGCTCCCAACTGTCTGTAACTCCATTTCCAGGGTATCTGACACCCTCACACAGACAGACATGCAGGGAAAACACCAATGAACATTAAATAAAAGTAAATACATAAGCAAAATCCATAAAGGGTACTATTCAGCATTGAAAATAAATGATCTTTCAAGACATGGAAGAATGACAGAAGTGTGTTACTAAGGGGAGTATGCTTATCTTAAAAACATTCCTGAAAAGTCAAAACTAGGGAGTGGTTTTCAAAACTGATGATCAGCAGACGCTTGAGGGAAGAAGGTGATGAGAGAGACTGGCACCAGTGAATTTGATGGCAGGGAAGCTGCCATACTGAGGACTGTTCAATATGCTGTAGGAGACGAAATGAGGAAGTGAAGGCTCCTTGGGATTAAATAGCCTACCCACAACCATGTGTTTATCCCAGGATTCCAAAGTCAGTCTTCTTAATGGCCTGGCTCTTGAGCACATGTCCCTGTGAAATCATCAACAGAATGTCTAAGTTTTCTCGGTGGCACACGCATAAGATCCTGTGTCTTCTTAGGACCACGCCAATAAAACAAGGGAGAGCAAAGTCTTGGTATGGTTGCTACTCATTGCAAGTAGGTCTTTGAGGCAGATCTTTATGGAAATCTCGCAGGTGATGTGTATGCAAAGAAGGGAAGACCTTCTGTCGTGTCTAAGCTTGCAGCAGGCACCGTTGCATTAGGCATTAGGAAATGGTCTTCCCATGTGGTTTCCCCACCCTCAAGGCCAGGCCGCACTCTCCTATTTGACTAGGAGCTGAGACTCCAAGAACGCACATGACTTCATCTAACGTCATGCAGATAACAAACACCAAGCTAAGGCTCTCCCCAGAATCATCTGTCTCCGTGGTGCCTACGAGAGACAGGCTTCCTTCTGACTTTTGTCAGTGTTAATTTAAGGCTGGTGAAGAATTCAAGGATACAACCCTCTTACACATGATATGAGCATTCCTTCTCCTAAAGTCCAGATCCAGCCTTCCACCCTGGAACTCTGATGGGGAAGTGGGAGAGGACCGTGATAGGCCAACTAAACTCATCTGTCTGACTTTCGATAGTTACCTTTGACCATCACAGGTGTCAGACAGTCTGACACCTCAGGCGATTTTAGTCCAGCTAAACACCCCGGATAGCGCGAGCCCTGGTGCGCTGTCCTCAGATAGTGTAATCCATCATGAAGTAGCTGTCAGTGTCTTCCATGTCCCTTCTATTATGTATGGGGTGCAGGACCAATTAGCTTGAGCAAGTGCTAAGACTAAATAAATGATGAGGGGACTTCTATTTTCATCTGGAATAATTAAGGCCTGCATTTGGGGCGCTAAGGTAGAGCTGGGGGTTGGAGAAGTCACAGGAAACATTACAAACAATGGGGAACCCTTGAACACCCGCGAGCAAAGCCAACAGCCCACTCTGTGGCTTCTGCACGCAAGTCAGGGAGTGGGCCAAGAGCCCCCCCCCCAGCTGGAGTCGGCAACTGGGCACTGGAGAGAGGCAGTTAGACAGCACTCAGGATTTTATTTTCTTAAGATCCTCTTATATAACCGATCTGTTGCGCAGTCAAGCAGTTGGTGATTCAAGGAAGCTGGCCTGAACCTTAGATAAGAAGTTGAATTATTCCAAGGAACGAATGGAGTCAGGCAGGCTGGGAGACACTGAGGAGGGCAGGGGGCCTCCCACACAGGCCAGGGTGCTGCAGCTGAGAAGTTCCCTATGTGTAAGCCACACAAGTCCTCCCATTTCCTGAGCATCTGTATTTTGTGGGCACTAGGAACCCTGCTTTGAAGGCCCCTGGCTTCCTCTTGGTAAAGTCAAAAACATGACCCACTTGCAACAGAGGCACAAAGAGCAGTTTGCTAAGGAGAGGAGGGGGAATTTGAAAAGAAATGAGCTCAGTGGATCCTACGTGCATTAATTAATGTCCAAATTCAGGATTCTGTGCGTGTGTACACACACACACACACACACATACACATACACACCGTACAACAACAGCTGGTGGTGGCTATTGCAAGTAAGAGTGGAATGGGGGACAGGGAAAATGGAAACCCAGCACACTCAGAAGCCAGCTGATCCACAGTGTGTCTGAGATGGGTTTTGTTGTTGTTTTGGTTGTTCTTTAGCTTTTTTTCCGTGAGAACATTGTGCGCCATCCTGGGAGGGCTTCACTAGAATGTTTCTCTCTTAGCAGGTTCTCTGCCAGTCTGCTGCCGTCAACTTCCATCATTCTGTGGAAAGCACCTGGAGCCCAAGTGTCCCCAAGGGACTCAAAGAGCACGGCACCCGTTCGGGGCTTTTTAAAATCAGTGGCAGAGGCGTAGGCCAGGTCCTCCCATTACCGCCTCATTGATAGTGTGCTTTGTTTTCAAATCCCAAGGGAAGGAGGTGTGCAGCAGAGTGGATGTCTTCTGTGCACGCATGCTCAGAGAAAAGGAGGCAAGGCCAGCTCTTAGATCCCAGGGGAGCCCAGGGACGTGATGGACACTTTAATCTCCACATGGGTGGTCCCTGAGGACCTTGAGTAAGAAAGATGTTCGAATATCTTGACTTAAACTTTCTCTTCTTTTGCAGTGATGTGTGGGCTTATTCATGGAACCCTAATATTTCCAAATAAAAAATTCTCAACAAATCTAAGCAAAAAGTTAGCAGTAGGAGCTAATGCCGGGTTTTAATATACAGTGGAGTGGCTAGAAGAGACAATGACATATATTTTATAGTCACTATAAGAGAGGAATTGGGATACCTATATGTATACACACACACACACACACACACACACCAAGGCTGGGAATGTAAATCAGTGGTAAAGTGCTTCTTTAGCAAGAATAGGGCCCTAGATTCCATCTCAGAATTATCACAAAGAAAATCACTGTGCCCCATAAATATGCAAAAGTGATTTAATGTCACTCAAAATGAAAAAAAATTAAAAAGGCCCAAGGCCAAGATCAGGCCCTGAGGGTGTCTCCTGACTGGCACTTGACTTCCTCCTCTTACTTTGATTAAGAGAAAGGCATCAAGATCCCAGCTCAGGAGCTGCCCTTGTTCCCTGCTCCTGGGTAAACACACAACAGGTCCTCAGTCAGTAGCTCCACCCTTCTGGAAATGAAAAGGATGGAAAGCAGCCATGGAACCCAGGAGGAAGCCAGAACCCAAGGCTGTGAGAAAGGGAAATAAGGTGAAAAAGGTCATTTGTGGTCTATACGAGTTCTGTTCCCATAGGAGTTCATGCATCACATTGAAGGCATGGTCCCCAGTCTGATGATGTCGTTAGTCTTGGAACCTTTAAGACATGTGATTCAGGAAGAGGTCACATAACCACTGGGGTTCTAGCCTCAGTATGGATTGATGCAGTTCTCACATGACCTCAGAGTCTCCCTGAGGTCACAGAGTCTTCCTAGCTCACGGTGTGATTTCTTCCTCTGCACCTGTCCTGCCATGATGTCATCAGCCCCATCGGAGTGGCCCTCACCAGAGCTAGCACAATGCTGCTTGTTACTTTGAACCTCCCAAAACATGGCTTGAAACTTACTTAGTTTCAAACTAGTTTGTAAACTGTCCAACATTATTGTTTAGTTATAGAAAACAGAACACACACACACCCGCACCCCTGCAAAGGGCACAGTATCCCTGAGGACTGCTCATCCCCTGGACTCCAATTTGCTAAAGAGACATCAGTTCCCAAAGAGGACCTAAGTGATCCAAGAAACAGCCTTCATACAGGGGTGTATTTTCTCAGAGAAAGAAAGGGGAGATGCAACAGAGCCATCGATAATAGTCAAGTGGAAATATCCTGAGCGGCTAGAGGTGGGAATGGGATGATTTCCTCCAGGAAGCTCTGGCCTTGAGTTGCACTGACATTTAGGAATGCAGGGAGAGAGGCTGAGTTTGGATTCCAGACAGGATGCAGTGGAGCGGAGACCCACTCTGCACACCCAACGTTCCCTCAGAAGGCTGGCTGATGAGTTTTCAGTGCAAAAATCCTCCTCCTCACAGGACATCCTTCTTGGCTAGTGAACATCAATCTGAACCTTGCTTGATTACCAGCACCTTTGTCACAATGAATTCCTAAGTCTTTCTAAAAGTCTACAGTACCACTAGCAGGTAATGCAGAGATGGAAAAAAAAAAGCAAGCAGAAAAGATGGTCAATGTATTTATAGTCTTCTTGTCTCCAAGGAGATAAATATGGCGGTGAAGGCATGCATCATAATTACTCCAGGCACAGCAGAAATGTAGAGAATGTGAACAGCCGGAACACTATCCAGCATGCTAAGATGCTGTGCACATAGCCTTCCCGGCGTCTTACACATGTATTTGTGCCTTAAGCCCTCCCAATAGTTTAGTAGTGTTGTTATAGCCACCTTACATCTAAGAAATTGAGATTTAAAGAAAACGGCTAAGTGTCCCCACAGTCTCAACCAGCAAGATAACTGAGGTAGGGTTTTAAACCACCCTATCTGACACACGCTGTGGTATTTTTAGTAAAAATGAGGGAAGAAAGAGAGGCATGGAGATGCCAACTGGATCTTCCTGTTACTAGGCCCCCTTGAGATGCTCACATAACAGAGCTATACACGGAGAGAACTGGGTTGTCCAGCCCTGAGTGAGTAGGTGAAGAGGAGAGATTTTTCACTCACGTGTGTTGCCGTCCTTCTCTTCAGTAACTAGAGACCCTTCAATATGAACACAGAGAAGAACAGTCACAGAGAGGCATCGTCCACCCTGAGTATCTTACAGATGGTGACCCGGTGCTAAATGTGAGGAGGTAAGGCCTGGGCCAGGGCGTAGGAAGTAGAAGAAAATAATTAGAAAAGGTTCACCTTGAAGCAGACAGCATCCTAAGAGAGGAGGAGGAGTAAAAGATGACTCCAAGGAGGGTGGGAACGAATGGAAAGTAAAAAAAGTAGACCGTGCGGGTCAGAAGACAGGTGTGGTCTGATATGAGGAAATGGGGAGGCAATATGAAGACAGCCATAAGACCAGGCCCTCAGGTAGACAGCAAGACCCATCACCACTGGGGTGATTTGAGATGACAGGAGTGTCTCAACACAGAGCACATAAAAGAAGAAAAGCAGGGGTCCCAAGAGGATGTCTGATTTTGATGACAGGAAGCAAGTGAGCAGCTGAGGCAAACACTTCTTGGGCATCCAGAGGAGAGTCAAGAAAATGGAGTCTCAGAAGGCTGTGTGAGGGTGAGTTCAGAACTGGAGCTGGCTGTCCAACCCTGGTGTTGATTTCAAAAGGAAACCAACTGATGAAGGCATCTGCTCGGCCTTTATCTGGAGCCGGCAGAACAGAGGATAGAAGAAACCAAAGTAAGACACAGTTAACACTCTCAGCAGTGAACCAGAGAGGCTTGAAGAAGTGCCTTGAATGACCAGTGGTTTCTTTATGTAGCCTGATTACATTATGTATTTATGTATTCTTTCATTACTTTGAATTTTATGTTTTGTGTATCGTTATGTGTGAGTGTCTACATGTGTATGCACCATGAGTGTGCAGGAGCCTGAAGAAGTCAGAAGAGGGCACTGGATATGCCAGACCTGGAGTTACAGGTGGTTTTGAGCCATCACATGGGTGCTGAGAACCAAACCCCTGTCTTATACCAGAATGGCCAGTTCTAACTGCTAGGTATCTCTACAGCCTCATTTTATTGTTTGAACTGGGGTTTGAGGCTAACATCAGGTGGCCTCAAAATATTTCAGGATGACCTTGAACTTCAGGTTTGCCTCTACCTCTCTTCTGCTGGGCTTACATAGTGCTAGAAACTGAACCTAAGGTTTTGTGTACTCCAGGCAAGCGCTCTGCTAACTGGGCAACATTGTAGCCCTGGGTATTGTGTCAGTGACACTTTGATTCTTTAAATGTTTGCTTTTCTCACACAGGAGTTATCACAGCTCTTCATAAACCTGAATATTGATTCATCATCTTATTGTCAGCCTCTGGCCGCAGTGGCAGATATGTACTTTATAAGATTACATCGATTGAGCTATAGACAAACAGATAAAAAAAAATACTTTACCCTGTGCATTTTGTTGTTGTGTTGTTATTGTTTTATCTACAACCCTCCCACATTAAAAATATCTGCCACAGCCTGAAAAGCATTCCTGCCTACTCCGTGCCCCACTTCAAAGGTCTACTGCTCCCCAAAGGCCATGGGTTTGCATTTGAAACCTTTGAAGAATCCATGGGAGAAAAACACAGAAGAGCTAAGGGTCATCTGAGAGCCTTCTGCGTTACTACCACTTGAGAGTAAAGGTTGTTTCTAAAGCAGAACAGATTCTGCCCTTCAGTAAAAACAGTCCCAATCCTAAGTGTTATGTTAGGCGTTGCAAAGGAGGGAGAAATAAAACCACGTGCATGAGGGCAGTGTTCTCCAAGCAGCTTGAAGCACTTACATCAAGGAGTGGATGCACAGAGAGAAGAGCTATTATGCTAAAGATCTGGTTGGTACAGAGTGAGGATTAGCATGCTAGGCCACGCCTCCTTGGCAGCCAATGTTGCACTGTACTTCTCAAGGGAATGCTATAATTTGCACAAAGAGACGAGCACCGTGAGATTCTTGGGAGTTGAGAGAGAGAGAGAGCTTCTGGAAGCTGGAAGTTCAGCATCAAATATACCTTTTCTGTTTCAATGAAGCTCCCATGAGGAGAGGAAAAGAAAGGTCATTCAAGGTGAAAGGGCAGAAAGGAGGCTCAGGCACAGAGCTGAATGAGTTTAAGGTGGGATGAGGAATAGCAGAAGACAGCAGTAGCTCGTGAATGCTGAGAGTGATCTCTCTAAAAGGTCTGACAGCATCCGTAATCACTATCCTATAGGCGCTTTGAGAACCTCTTCATTTTAGTTCTGGAGTTTGGAGGAGCCATCTGTGGCTGTAGAATAAATCTGATGGAGGAATGACATTTGCTGAAGGAGGAACAAAGGAAAGAAGGCTAGGAAGAAGAAAAGGAACAGGGGTCTAACCAAAGAAGCCTGTGATGGCCAGGTGGAAGGTGAATGTTGACAGAACTTTCTGTCCCGCCAAGTCCCACAACTGTTCAGTTCCAAAGAAACACACAGAGGTCTACAATAATCATAAACTGGTGGGCCTGTTGACTCAGGCTTCTTATTAACTCTTACATTGTACATTAACCCATAATTCTTATCTGTGTCAGCCATGTGACTTGGTACCTTTTATCAGCAAGGTATTCTCATCTTACTTCCTCTGCATATGGGTGATGACTGCAGACTCAGCCTTTCCTCCTCCCAGAATTCTCCTGTTCTCATTTCCCCACCTGTACTTCCTGCCTGATTTCCCCGCCAATACTTCCTGCCTGGCCACTGGCCAATCACATTTTATTAAAGCAGTACAACTGGCAAATCTTTACAGGGTACAAGACCATTGTCCCACAGCAGGTGAAGCAGGCAGAGCCTAGGGAAGGGAGGCTGAAGACAAGACTGGGCAGGTACAGGTTGTTTTGCTGGGAGGGGATGATGCTGAAGAACAGGATGCTTTGGCAGGATGCTCTGGAAACAGGATTCCTAATTCTCAGGAGGGATCTCCTCTGGAACAACCCTTTACCCTGCTCAGAGATGAATGTTCACAGAGTGCAATTGCACATGCATGTGCAAACACACACATACACACCATTTTCCCTTCAATTTCAAAATTTCATAGACTCTTTGAAGTTTCAAAGCTGACTTTTGGTGAAATAGTTGACATCAGATAGTCTCCTATGATTATGACTCTCCCCTAAGGATTGAATAGAGTGAACATGTATCTAGAACTTGAAGCCTCCAGTAATCAAGACCTCCGTGTCTCTATCTTCATAGCTGTTTCTAGGAAATGCAGGCAAAAGTGCCCCCCATGGGACAGGCAACTGTCTCAGGAAGACTGCTGCACAGAAGCCCCAATCACTAGCCAACACTCTAGAAACTTCTCAGTCATTGCCATAGGCCGAGAACTACGTTTTTATAAATAAAACATTTTTAATAGTTTTATAATTTTATATAAAAATAAAATACATTTGTACGATATCTACCCCTCCTCAGCTCCCCTAACCCCTCCCAAATCTACCCTGTTCCATTTTGTTTTCTGTTGCTGTGATAAATGCCATGACCAAAAGCAACCTGGGTCTATTTTATCTCACATGGTATAGTACATTATTGAAGGAAGTCAATAAGTATGTCTCATGGAGACATACTGCTTACTGGCTTGGTCCTAGACTCAAATTCAGCTAACTTTCTTCCATATCCCAGGCTCACCTGCCCAGGGATGGTACCACTCACAGTGGGCTAAACCCCCCTACATCAAGTAGTCATTGAGAAAATGCCCCATAGGCCAATCTGATGGATGCAGTTTGGAACTTCCCTCTTCCTAGGTATGTCAAGCTGGCAACCAAGATTAGCTACCATATATGCCCACCTCTGAACCCGACTGTCAACTTCGTGTCTTCTTTCTCTACCTTCTCAATTTAATTTTTAATTATTTTATCTGTGTGAGTGTTTTGCCTGCGTGAGTGCCTGTGCATCACTTGCATCTTGGTGCCCGCATGGGCCAGAAGAGGACATCGGATCCCCTAGAACTGGAATTGCAAATCTTTACAAGCCATGTGGGTGCTGTCAATCAAAGCTGAATTCTCTTGAAGAACAGACAGTGCTTTTAACCAAGCTGTCTCTCCAGTTCCCCCCAACCTTAGGCTTTTAATAACCAACTTACTTCAATTTGTATTGCCGATGTACTCAAAGGTGTTAGGCCATCCACTGGAGCATGATTGACATTCCGGGAGGCTACAGCCTTAAAATGGACTCTTTCTCCCCCAGAAGCCATCAACTCTTCAGCTAGCTGTTGGAGTTAACGAGCCTCTACCCCGTCCCCACCCCACACCACCACCCCACCTGCTGGAGTGTTGACTGGATTGATCTTGTGCGGGTCTCGTGAAGGCCCTCTGGCCGCTATGTCCACATGTGTGCGTTAGTCGTGTTGTGTCCAGCTCCAATCCTCCCTGACATCTGGCTGCTACAATCTTTCTGCCACCTCATCACAAATGGTCCTTGAACCCGGGAAAGAAGGACTGTGACACAGATGTCCTATATGAACACTCTACTGACAAGTATTCTTTGTGCTTTGACCATTTGTGAGTTTCTGAGTTAACCGCAGGCTACTGTGATTCACCCAGGATGGTGCTAAGAACTAAACTTGGATCTTCTGCAAGAGCAGTCCATGTTCTTAACTGTTGAGCCGCCTCTTCAGCACAGGGACTATGCAATTCTAAATAAGCATTTAAGTCATTAATATTACTTAGGTGAAAACCAGGAATAACTTTTGCCAGTATATGCATACGCATGGGGGTCACACATTGTGTGTACCATGTGTGTGTGACAACCAGAGGACAAACCCCTGGTATTGTTGCTCAGATACCCTCCTACTTTTTTTCCTTTTTTTTTTTTTCCAGACAATGTCCCTTGCTAACCTAGAACTTACCAACTAGGCCAGGATGACCAGCCAGGAATCCATTTGTCTATGCCCCTCTCCAGCATTGCAAGCACAATCACACATCGTGTGGCTTTGTTTGCATGGGCTCTGGGAACTGAACTTAAGTCCTCCCAAACACTTCACTGACTAAGTTATCCCCCATACACTGAGGATAACTATTTTTGAAAAAGGATCTCGTTGTACCGCCCAGGCTTGCCTGCAACTCATGCTGCTGCTGCCTGCTCCTCTGGGAGCTGGGGTTACATGATATACATGGTCTACTGCTCCAGAGGTAGTGGGACCTGGGAGAGCATCAGTTTATACTCTGAGGGGAAAGAGGCGTCACGTGAGTAAATTACCCAATCACAAGGACAAGCTACGCATGGTGAACGAGCCACACCTGGCAGGCAAGCTGCATGCAGAAGAAACATTTTCTATAGAGGCACAGAAACAACGATAGCCAGTTGGCATGAATAGTCTGAAGTAAACTCACTCCTATCCACTACACCTGAGAAGGTATATGCATACAAGCGTCATCCAAGAGCAATTCTGTGTTTTTGAAGAAATTGAGGTCACAAGACTCATGGTTTGGTTTCTTGGGGTTTTCTCACAAGTACTCAGGACTCTCCTCATACAACTCCGTGCTTGGACTGTGTTCCAACAATGCAGCACCATGCAAAAATTCAAGAAGACCTTGTAACATGCAGACAGCCCCAGAATCTCTAACTATATCTTCAGGAGAAGACTTCAGCCAGCAAGAAACTGTAGAGTCAAAAGACGATGGATTTAGATGCAGCAATGATGAAGGCAAAGAAAAAGGACAGAAAAGTCAAATGTCTTCTCCTGAGGGGAGAGGAGGGAAGATGGTGGAGCTCTCCTGAGAGAATCTTGCCCATATGAGTGGGGTCCTCAAAAATATAAATGTCTCCTCAGTGCCTGCTGGGGGTCAGTGGAAAGTCTGACAATCACCAAATATGCCTGGAACCTCAAGGTAAACCCTGGGCGCAGAAAGTGAATGAATGCAGGTCTCCTGGGGAATAGCCATTTGTCTCAATGCTTCTCCGGTGTCATCAGCACAGTGATATAAACTTGGGCTCTGAACTGCAGGAAGGATTTGGGAGCACAGGCTGAGTGAACATTAGAAATTAAGAGCAGCTCCTAGGTGATAAATAGAATGTGAATGATGGGCAGAGAAAAGAGAATTAGAAAAAATACATCTGACAGCCATTATTTTACTCCATAAATTATTTCATCGGTATCTGGTGCAGTGTCTGGGTTAAGTAAAAAATCTTCTCACCCAGAAGCAGCAAGGAGAGCTAATGCTGACAGCTCTGCTTTTTTGAAGTTGAAATCTAAGCTATCAGCTACCCCTATCATCAGCTGTCCAGTGACTGAGTCCTTCCCTACACTATGTCCCTTCTGATACAAGTGGCACAGACGGCATGACTTTTCATCCCGTCAGAGCAGCTGGGGACGAGGCTTTGGGTCCTTACACAGGGGGATGTTTGCAGGCAGCTGACACTTCACCTTCCGGAAGCAGAGGGAGTTCTGCAGTTCTCGGACACCCTCGTCCCTTGAGGCTCCTTCCTTTGTCACATATTGTCCCCTGTCAGTGCTTGAACTGATGGCCTTCCAGGTCAGCATCTCCCCAAATGGGAGCTGAGAGTCTTTGCTGACCATCCTGGAGGCAAAAGTCTCAGTGCCCAATTAAAACCACCTGCAGGAGGACCCTCGG
>LOEQ01008921.1:36001-48785 GCA_001685075.1 Bramus lutescens | reverse complement strand
TCTATCATCTATCTATCTATGTATCTATCTATGTATCTATGTATCTATCTATCTTCTGCCTACATACTTACCTAACTATAAGTACCGGGGATTGAACCTAAAGCTTCATACATGCCAAGCACATGTTTTACCACTGAGCCACACCATCTGCCCTCTTCGCTTTTTATTTTGAGACAGGATCCTAAGTTGCCCAGGTTAGCCCAGATCTTACTCTGCAGCCTGGGCAGGCCTCAAGTTTTAGATTTTTCTGTATTACATCCTGATTAGCTGGAATAATAAGTCTGTGGCACCAGGCCTAGTCAGAAGAGTCTCTTTAAAACTTTTTTTCTTTTCTTGAGTAGTAGAAAGGTTTTGATGTTTACCTGGATGTACTCGGTGAGAGTGTTGAACACTTGCTTCGCCACTTGGATGGCTTTGGAGAAGTTGCGCTGGCCCTGCTCATCTATGATGTCTTTCCCAGAGTAGTACCAATAGAAATCACTAATGGACTCCTGGAAAACAGAGACCATGTTGTGGAGGGGCGTTGGCCAGTTATCATTGCCCCACCCAGGCTTTAAGCCAGCACAGACAGAGAGCTTAGACAGTGGCAAAAGGAAAATTGAGAAGTAGACACTGGTCATCAGCCTTCTCCCCACGCATACAGCGTGAAACACCCTCCGCACCCCAGCAACACCCCTCCCAAAATAAAAGAGAACTTAGCTTCAAGAATTCCTCTCTGATCACCTTGATTTTGACAACTGCAATAATTCAGTGTATAATGCATTTATACACTGAGTGAAATTTGGTGCTTATAATGTGAGCCTGGAGAGCAGACAGACCATGACACAGTGTTTTTGGAGTTAAAAAACATCTGTCCTCCTTTTCTCCAGAGGAGCTAGGAGTATTTCAGGAAGACAATTCCATGATGTTCTTAGCTTTTGTAGCTAAGGACAGTGGCTAGCCTGCTCATGATCACTAGGAGCTGAAAACCAACACCTGTGAGTCTCATATTCACAGATATGCCCCATAGACTAACATTTGGAAGAGGCCTTTGTTGGCTAAATGAATAATAATTTTGTTGAACATAGGAACCACATTTGAGTTTGGTGACATAGTCTTTAAGAACTCTACAAATACTTTTTCAAAAGTGCCTTTTGATATGTTTGCTTCATGATGAATTTTTCTCCTATCAAGAAGAGGAACGATGGGAAGAAGGAAGAAATGAAGGAAAGGGATAGATAGTGAGAAGGAGAAAGAAAGGAGGGGATAGAAGCAAAAGAAGGGATAAAGAGAAAGAAAAGAGCAGAGCAGAGGGGAGGGAGAGGGGAGAAGAAAAGAGAAGAGAAGAGGAGAGAGAATGGGAGAGGAGAGTGAAAGAGACTAAAATGTCATATCCCTTTATTTTCGAAGGAATATAGACAGGCCTGTCCTGCTAATGTCATGTTGTAATCCCAGGTGTTGATGGTTGGGGACAACCTAAGACAAAAATCACAAGTTTAAGAGCTTCCTGGGATTCAGTGTGAGTTCAGGACTTTGGGTTAGAATCCTGGTTCCAGGAAGAATTTTTTTTTTAACATCAAGGCAAAAACTGGAAGTTTTGAACTTCTAGGTTTTTGTTTGCTTGCTTAATACAGGGCCTGACATTTTTACAGGAAATGAGAGAACTAAAACCTTTACAGAGTTGCTGTCATTGTATAGTCTGATACCTGTAGCTCTAACCCAGCAAACAGCTTTAATGTAAGTACAGCCTCATCCCTTCAGCTCCAACCCAGCAAACAATAGGTTAAACATGAGTACAGCCTTAGAGGCATTTCTAAGCAACAAGATGTCAGGGTAAAATTTAAATGAGTGAAAATATTAAGACAATTTAAAACTAAGCTTGGGGCATCAAAGTTGAATGCAGGGTGGCAGTGGGATGGACTATCCTAATTTTAGGAATGTTTCAAATATTCTCTCCAGTTCTTTCTCAATTGAAGAAGCAGGAACCATACATTAAAGTGCTCCACAAAACAGAAATGAATCGAAAATGCCAATGAGCTCAAAATGAGAAGTTACAAAAAACATACATCTACACAGAGAAAGTAATGAGCATGGCAGGAGTCAGGGTTAGAGGTCTAAGTCCTGCCAGTTTCCCCTAAGAATAACGGGAAGGTTGTGATCAAAGACAAAGCCCACGCCGTATCTGGCCATAAGTCCACACATATTCAAACACACTTAATGATACTTCTGCAGTTGGCCAGCTGACACCAGTGTCACTTGTGGCTGGCAGGTGTGACTACTTACCTGCACACGGAGAAGGTAGTCCACGGTGGAGATGATGATATTGACAGTCGTATTGTTGCCGGTCTGAGTTCTCAGGTAATTTTGAAAATCTACACAATTACAAGGTTTTTTTATTAATATCCCCTCAGAAGCATAAAATAAGGTGACCCTATCAGTCATTGATGCCTTCAACAGCAAAATTAGGGTAGTTAAAAGGGTAGTGGTTTTTTTTTCCTGATCATTTGAACATGAAATCATTTGCACTTTCTATAAACAAGCAGTTAACTAGTGGTAGGCCCGGATTTGATTTCCAGCCACATAAACAAAAGCAAAAGTGAGTTATCATCTCCCAAAACATTTAGAAGCTTCTTGGAACATCAATGCTCTATTCTGGATTAAGACATCGCTAACATTGTCTTATCCCACACTCTAGAGCTCTGAACATATGTGTCTGAGGAGGTTTCTGTCATTGAGGACATAAAGCAAAATTATGTCTTCAGGAATTGTGTGTTCTGAAGTACTGCACAGAAATGCTTAGAACACAAAGACAACAGTGAGGTGTGAGTCCTGCCTCCTTGGACCTGCAGGCTGGCCAAGAGAGAGTATGAAAATCAGGAATAGAAATCTATCAAGCAACATAGACAAGTGTGCACCCAGGTCAATAAAACTTACAAAAGAGACAGCTATCCACATTACTGTGAAAATATCTAATTATATTATTCTTATTATTACTATATTATTTTCACATGTTGTTTTCTCTAACATTACAATACTTGGAAGAATCAAACAGATCTAGGTACATGGTGCACACCTGAAATCTCAGCACTCAGGAGGCAAAGGCTGGAGGGCTGCAAATACAAGGTCAGGCTAGTGTACACAGCCAGTCTGGGGCCAGCCAGGGCTACATAATAAGACTCTGTCTCAAAAGCTGGGAGTGAGAAGTACCGGGAATGGGGTTGGGGACAAGAGTGAAAGAGAGAGAGGAAGGAGAGGGAGAGATGGGAGGGGAGAAGAGGGAGAGGAAAGAAAGAACAATGGAGAGGGAGAGAGAGAAGAAGGGAGGGGGTGTGAAAAAAAGGCATGCAAAGACTTTCAAAGCTACAGTTCCCCATATCAACTGCCATGGCACAGTGCTCAGTGCCTGCACAAGGCTCAATCCCAACCGAGGAGCTCAACTGCAGTTGGAAGCCATGGTTACAGCTGTCACAGAGGTAAGAGTAATGTCCTTGCTCTCATCAGCCAGGGTTGCAGATCACCCACCTGAGTTGTGCCCCTCACAGAGCAGCTGCAGGAATCGGAAGAGGTCACAGGTGAACTCGTCATCCTGCAGTACCTTCTCTCCTGTGGGAAGGGCAGAGGATGAACGTGACCACGCCCAGGTGCCCTCCCTCTTGCCCCCACCTCCAACACTTGCATATCCAGCTAGCAGCTTTCTGCACCCAGAACAGAATCGAGTCCCAGACATTACGCTTCTGTCTGAAGCTCCTAGGATCATGCGCTTTGCAGATGTACTTTTTCTTTATCAGAAAAGAACAGGTCAGTCTTAAAACTCAGATTTCTCTCTGTTAAAAGCAGCAGCATGGGTTGGCAACATTTTACAAAACCCCAAATGTTGGAAGTTCCTTCCCTGCTACCTGGTTTTGTGATGAGCAATGAACTCTACATCTTTTATAAATGCTAGACTTGCTTTGCTCCCAAGGTACCGTCCCATGGCCTACAGCAAAGCCACTAACATATCTATAAAATAGCACAATGGTTTCTTTTCATAAATAATAATGAAAAGATCTTCATGAAAACTGTCAACTGCTAGAGATGGTCAACTCGCTTAAAATTTTAATCAACTTGTCAACTGAAAAAGCCAGTACCTCAGGTGTCTCGAATAGAGATATGAGATATGTCTATTGGGGGTATTCTCAGAGGTAGGGAGCACTGTCCATGTGAAACCCCAAGAAAGACTTGGAGGCTCAGCTGATAGCTGATCACTAACATAGAAAGGTAAGAAAACAAGATGGACAGCCTTCAGGCAGAAGCCACCTTAAATTGTAAAACCTATAAACACTTCATGGCTAAGGATGAAGACTTGGGAAAGGGTTTGATCCCTTACCTATTTTGCAATTCACAATCACAGTTTCCTTCAAGACACAAAAACACAAGGAAAGAAACAAACATGAAACAGCATCACAGAAATGAAAACTGATTGTTAAAGTAAAAATGTGCAACTGGGAAAATGTCAAAATTATGAATGTCTTCTTGGGAATGTACATTTGTTTAGAAAGCAAAATGACAAAAAAAAAGTTGTTCTGCCAGTGAATGGATGTACTAATGTTTTTAAATAAAATGATAACTTCACAGGCTGGAAATAATTTGGATTTAGAAAGAACACTATGTAACCAATGTTCATGTGCTCAGCTAGATAAATGAATGATCATGGAGACAAGAGAGCTGATGGACTTACCAGTCCGTAGTCTGTGACTTTCAAAGTGAGAGGCTTCATATAATGGTAGGGGTAAGAAGCAAAACCATTTTGATAACTAATGTAAACACTTTTAAAAGTATATATAATCACTGTACTTGTTTCCCTATTCACCCCCAAAATATGATACAATCGCCAAGTGTACCAGTCTAATGATGCAGCAAGTTCAAAGATTAAGAGGAACCTCCACACATGGCTGATAAGTCCATTCTTCAACGCTTAGGTCCATGATAGGAGAATAGTTTAGGCTGATAGACAAGCTAAACTCTCCATTGATGAGTCTGGGTATCATTTTCATGAGCCATATAAATCAGAAGACTCTTCAAAATGATATTGAAATAAAAAAATCATGAGTTCATTCAGACATATTGATTCTTTCCCTGTGAGCCCATTGATTGTTTTTATTTAAGAAAATGGAAAATAGCATATGCATGTTTTTTCAATGTTCAAAATGCTAATGGAAAATATAAGCCTTGTAGAAAGTATTCAGAAAAAAATAACTCTAATGTAACAATATTGAGGTAGTCTACTTGTGTGCTTGGTGGAAACTAAATTGTAACCAAACTCATTATTGTTGGCATGGTGGTGTTTTCTTTACTATAAGCTGAGACACATACAAGAAACTTCACTTACTTAAGGACACCGCAGACAGCAGAAGAATGGGGGAGAGGGCAGAAGGGAGGGAGGGATGAGCCAAGCCTCTGCTCACTGTCAGTGATGTCAGGTATACACTAGCATGCTTCTGCCTCATGAACTCGCTGCTATTCCGTTAAAATGCTGCCATTGCCCATGCTGCCAGTGGATGTGGTCTAGTAACAGAGATGGCTTTATGTCTGCAGATGGTGCACAGTCAACAAGACTGTTTTGTGATAGATGCAAAGGAAATCCCTCTGTCAGATGCAAACTAAGATTAATAACAAGTGACGAAATGGAGGAATTAGATGGCATTGAAATTGCCTTTACGGTCTTGGGATATTTATAATGGTCATTGGGGGCTGATGCGAATATGATGAAGCATAGCCCTCTGCTTTACTTTGTGAGCATAAGATGTCCAAGAGTATCACACAGAGGGGATTATTTAGGATGCTGTTGCTTATGAGGAGTTTGTTCTGCACATCTTAGTTATTTCTGTCTATAAAATGGGCCTACCATGTACCCTGCCAGCAGCTCTTCATCGTCTGCGGTGTGTTTACAAATCATAAAAACGGATAATTTTAAAAAGTTGGCATGAGGAGCAGAGTGCCTGTCCTAGAGATCGTTGTTTGCTTATGTTTAATCTTATTTATGGTTTATGGGACTCATCTTCACAGTGAAGGAGCTAAATATTCACAGCATTTTAAATTCTCATTGTGGAAAAACTAGATAGACTTTATTTAAACTAAGAATTAAACAGTGATTCCACTTTTATGTGACCTAATAAAGTTAACACACTGTAATTCTTACAGTTGGTTTACCCAGTTTGTACAATGAATGATTATATGTTTAAGTTGAATAAGACATTTGTGCTAGGGGTGGAAATGTGTGTGTGTGTGGGGGGGAGACTGTGTGTAGAACTAGGGATTATTCAGAATGACCATGGACATAATTTGAAGCTTTTAACCTGCTTCCCAACTAAAGCTTGGTTCAGCTGCTACTAATATTGATGATGTATAATTAATTAACAATACATATTAATAGGTCCATAAAATTTAATAACATTTGTGAAAGTTCTAATTAGTATGCACATAAATAATAACTGGGAAAGGATAGGCCCCAAAGGCTAGTGTTCCCATTGTTGCACAGTTCTGCAATATTAATATCTCTGATAATGATGGTGTCTGTATGAAAAGACTTCCCTCAGCAGCCCTCATTCAAATGAATCTCAGAAATACCCCATGGCAATGAAGAAAATTAAATTAAAATTGATTTTCAGAGGACTTAAATATTTATTTTCTGTGATGTCAAAAGCTGAAGAATTAATAACGAAAATAATGTTAAGCAGCAAAAACTTGGGTATTTAATTGTTTAGTTTTAATATCACTTTTTAAGCAGCATACTCATATCTTCAATAGTTATCTTACAGTTCAAATAGCAAAGAATTGTGCCTTTAAAAAATGGCCTCACAGTTCACACTGAGTGACCATGAGTTTGTGTTAGAAACATGATTTCATTTGAGACTTATAATAATATAAATTAGGTAGGTATAATCTTTTTTTGTAATTTAACCAACAACTTGGAATGTAGGAAACTTGACTAAGACCATGACCTGAGAACAGTGACTGTCAATAAGCATCCAAATGTCTCCTCTAGGTCAGGTGTCTTTTGGGATGAACAGTGCCCTGAAATTGAACAACCCCACAGTCTATAGTGGAGGCAGGCAGGATCAGTGCTTTTCCAGATTTCATGGTCTTTCTGAATCCAGTGTGGCATCCCATTTAGACCTTGTAAAACTAACATCAGTAACTATTGAAATCTTGGACTAACAACCATCATGGATAGTGTACATGTTCTTTACATTATGAACTCATGTTTTAGAACCCAAAGAAACTATTTTCAATATGTGGCTTTGGGCAAGTGTGTTGATTAGCAGTAACTGTTAATCTGACAGAGTCTGGGATCACCTAGAAGATAGACCTCTGGCCAGGCCTGTGGGAGATTATCTTGATGACATTAAATGACAGTGCACAGGCCTGTTTCCTGAGTGAGAAATCCTGGACTGTACTACATAGAGAGAGCAGCTGAGCATAGCATTCATTTTGTTCTGTTCCTTGACCATGACTCTAATGTAACCAGATATTCAAACTCATGTTGCCATAACTTCCCAACTTGATGGACTGTGCCCTTGAACTGTGAACCCAAACTGAATCCTTTCTCCCTTAAGTTGCCCCTACTGGATGCTTGATCACAGAAACAGGAAAAGGAACTAATACAAGCAGTCTTTCACCTTTGATCCCCCACTTTGCAATAGAGACGAACAAAGTCGCCATCTTCTCATTTTGTGTTGAGCAATTGAACTGGCTTAAACCCATAAACATGCTTTGAAACTTGCAAAACACAAAAGGAGCATGTTGCTTGGTTTGTGCCAACATAACACAGTTAGAGTCATTTTGGAAGAGGGAGCCACAGTTGAAAAAATTGCTCCACAAGACTGGCCTATGGCAAGCCTGCGGTATATTTTCTTGACGGATAATTGGCGAGAGTGGGACCAGGCAACTGTAAGAAGTATATTACCCAGGAGCGAGTGGTACTGGCAGCTGTAAGAAAGCAGGCTGAGTAAGTAGTCGGGGGATAATCCAGCATGCAGCATTCCTCCATGCCTGTGTTTCAGTTCCTACCTCTAGGTTCCTGTCTTCAGTTCTTGCTGTTTTCCCAGTTAAAGAGTGTGCCGTGAGAGTTGCAAGCTTATATAAATAAGCCCTTTCCTCCCCAGCTTGTTTCACGGCGACTAATCACGGCCATAAAAACCAGAGTCAAGGAGCAAATGTGAAGCTTCAAAGAAATGAAGCCATGAAGTCTAGGTCTAGCGGCCTAGACTTTTAAACCAGTGTGTTTAAGCAGGCTGTATCCATAACAACGTGTAATTTCCACAGTGTATTTAAGTAGGCTGCATCTATAACAACGCATAATTTCTACAGAACACATCCACTAAAACTGAGTTAGTGAGAAACTGTGTATACAAGATGTTCCTATTTCAGAGGCCAAGACAATAAAAAAAAAAGACAGCAGACTGAGCATTTTGTTACTTGAGTGGATTAAAATAGCTGCAGGCAATTTCCAAACTTTGGGAGACTGCTTTTCTTATGGCCAGCACTTTGGCATCTCGCAGTCACTTTTCTCTCTGCAATTCCTGCTGTCCTTCATTATTTTCGTTCATCAACATTCTAGCTGACCGCCTTCCCTTCAGACAGGGATCACCTTCATCCACGATGTGACCTCAAAGCCCAAAAGCACCAACCCACTGAGAATGTTCTTCAGATAAACAGTTGTATTCCTTTAATAATGAAAAGTCTATTCTGAAGATGTCCCTGCAATCTGTCCCTAGACATGCTTCAGGGCTCTCTGACAGCCATGAAGGAATGAATGGTGGCCACTGTCTTTGGAGGACCTGTGGTCTGTTTATTACAATAGTCTTCCTGAGAAATCTGTATACTTTGAATGTCATGGCAACCTTCTAGACACATTCTTCTGCCAGTGATGTTATGACCTTCATCCCATTTGGGTCATCTAGCACTGCACACAGGGGCCACTTATTTAAGGATATGCTATAGTGCCAGAAAGAAACATACATTTCTTGGCAGAGCAAAGAAGAGCTACCAAGGTTTCCCTTTGTAAACTGAAGTTCATAGGGGAAGGCAGATCTGCATGTTCGACATTCTGCAAGGGTAAACGACAGATCTGATCAGAACTTCTATGATCTGTGGAGAGCTGAGATGGTTCGCATTCAGAACTGAACTATCTGGGGCTATTTCAGCCCCATAAATAGCTACTTAAGGTGACCTAACATCCCTAGGATTATTAGGTAAATCCTTTGTAATATACAAATAGGCCCCTGGCATCCAACCACAGGCAATGCCTACAGAAGAGATTTCCTCACCTTTTGTAACCCACCTACGTGATGTTGCCACCAATGTATTTAAAATATTTTTATTTAAAACTTCATTTGTTCTGTTACTATAAAAACAAATAAACAAAAACAAAAAACTTCTTGAAACAGTCAACCATACTGAGATACGGTCTCTCATACTTGGCTCCAGAATAAGCTCTCTTGTATTCTTTTTGAGGTATGACTACGGTTTACATTGACATTAATTCTCTTTCTACTGTCTACACTGATCAAGTAATCTCTTCAATCTGACCAGGTTTATTCACAATCTTCACTTTCATTCTGTACGTTAAACTTTCTTGTGCTGCCCCTTCTACAGGGAGTCCCTGGCTTCCTTCTGCTTAAAGACTCCCACATCAGGCCAAATGTCATCCTATTATGACAAGTCATGACCCCGACTGGAGGCATTTCCAGTAAGTTCACTCATACAAGAGACTATTCTGAAGTTTTATGCTTGTAAATCTCTACATAACATGGAATTCTCAAAATCATCTCCTCCAGTGCCTAGGACACCAGCCAACACATCTCAGACACTCAGATTCCACTGAGTGCTTCAAAGGTTCAAAAGGAAACTTATTTGGTTCCATGAACCAACATCAAAGTCTTTCCTAAAAGCAAGGGGGCTGATAAAATACAAAGGACACCAAGACTCACTTTTGAATGGAATTTGAAAGTCTTAGAGGAAAGAAACCTAGTACAGGATGAAGCAATAAAAAAAGCACTTTAATAAAAGCTAAGGTAGCCAATCCTTCAAGATTAATAGAATCCTTTCTGTTTATTTAATTAAAAGTGAATTTGGGAGTCAACCTCTTGTGAATTTGGGAGTCTCAATAAATATTAAAACTTCAGGGTGAAATATTTTTAAGTAGAGCTGATATTGTGGAGAAGAGGTGTTTTCAGTTTAATGTTTAGAAGGAATTTATTTTTAATCAAACAAATTCTATAGAATCAGATCAACCTCAAAGTTTTATCTTGTGTATGACATCCACAATGATCAAAACAAAACAGTGTCTCTTCTGCTGTGTTCCAGAAGAGTTTGGAAAAAAGAAAAACTACACTTTTCAGTTCCTGTTGATTTGAAAATGAAGTTAAATGGTCCCGAGAAAGAACAAGTTAGAAATCTAAGGATGAGACGAAATATGGGCATTGTGTGTACGTTTGTTTTTCCTGAGACAGGGTCTCACTATGTAGTCTTGGCTGTCCTGGAACTCAGAATACTGAGCAGGGCAGTCTCAAACTCCTCTTCCTCCCAAGTACTGAGATTAAAGGCCTGCACCACTATGCCCAGATGCCCTCTTGTCATTTTTAAGAACCTATATGAATATAAAATATACAGAGAGGCAGAAAGGGCAATACTGAGTATGCCATAAAGCCATCAAACACCATTGTTAAAGGTTTTCTGGCTGTTTTCTTTTTGTCTTTTTGTTTCTTTGCTTGTTTTGTTGGTTTGTTTTTAAATGGGAGATAGAGGTCTTTGACAAAATGGAAGATATTAAAGCAGAAACAGCAGAAAAGACGGGCAAACTGACACGGCAAAAGCCCACAGTAAGAAAATAAGAAAGCACATCATTTGTCCAAAATCTCTATATACAAACCTGAAACTAAACCCTGATTCCTAATGGAGTTCTCCTGATCAGATCAGGAATAGCACCAATAATAGCAAAACTTTCAATAAAGTAAAAGAAGAGAGAGAGAGAGAGAGAGAGAGAGAGAGAGAGAAAGAAAGAAAAGAAAAGAAATACTTTGAAGCTTCAATAAGAAGTGCAAAAATTGGCTCGACTCAGAATCCACAAACTCACTGGAATGAAGCAGCATGCCCACATTTCCACCTTGGCCTCGCAACACAGCTGTGTGATGTCCACCAAGTCAGGTCACCTTCCTGATTCATCTGTCTCCTCTCCCATAACATCCAGCCTATAGCTTCCCTTACTGGAAGAGCTGTGGGTACCAAAACCTTCAATCACATGAGTTCATGACTTCTCTAACTGTGGTCATAGCATCACCACCAGGAACAGATGTCCCTTCATTAAAACAGTGTGCCAGACTGAGAAGATAGGGTTTAGTCATTGTTTCCCCAGTGCCGAGTCTATGAGGTATGAGTCTTGAAAGGAAGGTGGAGGATTTTTAGAAGGATGACCAATTTTTCCTTCTCCAAAGAGGTATGAGTTGTTCTTTATGTTTATATAGAATATTTTTTTAAAAAAAGAAACTAATGGACTGAGCACAGGGATGACAGACATACATCCAAAGTGAGTTTCTACGAGAACTCTTAAAGTAGGGCTGGAGATGTGGTACTACAATCAGAGATCAGGGACCAGTGGAGTGTTCCAATATGTCTCTTGATTCAAAAAGTCTTCTTGATATACTAGGTGCCACTAAAAATAAACAACTGAATAATTGATCCCTCTTTTCCCCTTGTTCCTGCACTGCTCTTCAGAGGCTACAAGCATTGTCTCTTGGCAGAGGAAAATGGCGACACTATTTTGAGTTATTTTTTTAATTTAGCCCCAAGGATGAAAATTAACTTTTAAGCCAAAGGACTTTTTAAATCTGTGATATTTTCAAAGGAAGAGAAAATGACCCAGGGGGCCTCCTGTTGGAAGGCCAGTGGCAGAGTACACTTGGCTACTCAAAGGTCCAGATTGCCATGCACATGGTACAGTCATAAAGCCACACTATGTTCACGATGGGCACAACACAGAGGGATGGGTATACACAATTCTGGAACTCCTTCATTCACACAACAGTCGCAAACACTGGGTGGACCCTTGAGGACCATTGTATAAATGAAAGAAACATAAGAGAGCAAATTAAAACAATGTTATTTAAATCCTGTGGTCCCCTTATATCTTGTATATGAGTAATAGTTCAACTTCACAGAAATAAGACAAAAGAAAGGAAGACACCTGGGTTTATAAATGAAAGAAACAGGATGCAGGAAAGACATTAAATAATCTACTTATCAAAACAGATAATAAAAAGGAAAAAATGAACAAAACAGTGACTACCAAGTATGTACACATAGGTAGCCTAGGCACAAAGCAAATAAACAAATAGACGTCTGGTTTCCATAGTTACCACGCTCATGAGTGATGGCTGAGGAAAGGAAGGTGGAACATGACAGTTGTTGAAAGGAAAGGAAATGGAAAAGAGAAAGAAGCTTAAGGTAGGGTTTTCATTAATATTTTAAGGAGATACAAAAGTAATTTATTAATCCAGGTAATTTGTGTGTGATACAAAAAATAATGCAGAGACAAACACCAACCTTTTCCTGAGAGATGTACGTAATTGTCACACACACTGCCATGGCCTTTCTGGTTGAGAACTAAAACCCTGATCTTCTAATCCAGGTCTGGCTGACCCAGAAGGAAGCTTCTTATGTGTCTATCCTCCTTTTGTTGGGAATGAATGGTTTTATTTTCTTTTGACACTTCCTGTTCTGTATGTTTATGGTGTGTGTGTGTGTGTGTGTGTGTGTGTGTGTGTGT